>JACEFZ010003302.1:472500-507500 GCA_014155875.1 Cepaea nemoralis
AAAGTCTACAGATGTCTGCAGGATGTGTAGAAACAACCCCAGATGGCAATGTCTACAGAAATCTGCAGGATGTGTAGAAGCTACCCCAGCTGGCAATGTCTACAGATGTCTGCAGGATGTGTAGAAGCTACCCCAGCTGGCAAAGTCTACAGATGTCTGCAGGATGTGTAGAAACAACCCCAGATGGCAATGTCTACAGAAATCTGCAGGATGTGTAGAAGCTACCCCAGCTGGCAAAGTCTACAGATGTCTGCAGGATGTGTAGAAACAACCCCAGATGGCAATGTCTACAGAAATCTGCAGGATGTGTAGAAGCTACCCCAGCTGGCAATGTCTACAGAAGTCTGCAGGATGTGTAGAAGCTACCCCAGCTGGCAATGTCTACAGATGTCTGCAGGATGTGTAGAAACAACCCCAGATGGCAAAGTCTACAGATGTCTGCAGGATGTGTAGAAGCTACCCCAGCTGGCAATGTCTACAGATGTCTGCAGGATGTGTAGAAGCTACCCCAGCTGGCAAAGTCTACAGATGTCTGCAGGATGTGTAGAAACAACCCCAGATGGCAATGTCTACAGAAATCTGCAGGATGTGTAGAAACAACCCCAGATGGCAATGTCTACAGAAGTCTGCAGGATGTGTAGAAACAACCCCAGATGGCAAAGTCTACAGATGTCTGCAGGATGTGTAGAAGCTACCCTAGCTGGCAATGTCTACAGATGTCTGCAGGATGTGTAGAAGCTACCCTAGCTGGCAATGTCTACAGATGTCTGCAGGATGTGTAGAAGCTACTCCAGCTGGCAATGTCTACAGATGTCTGCAGGATGTGTAAAAACAACCCCAGATGGCAAAGTCTACAGATGTCTGCAGGATGTGTAGAAACAACCCCAGATGGCAATGTCTACAGAAATCTGCAGGATGTGTAGAAGCTACCCCAGCTGGCAATGTCTACAGATGTCTGCAGGATGTGTAGAAGCTACCCCAGCTGGCAAAGTCTACAGATGTCTGCAGGATGTGTAGAAACAACCCCAGATGGCAATGTCTACAGAAATCTGCAGGATGTGTAGAAACAACCCCAGATGGCAATGTCTACAGAAGTCTGCAGGATGTGTAGAAGCTACCCCAGCTGGCAATGTCTACAGATGTCTGCAGGATGTGTAGAAACAACACCAGATGGCAAAGTCTACAGATGTCTGCAGGATGTGTAGAAACAACACCAGATGGCAAAGTCTACAGAAGTCTGCCGGTTGTGTAGAAGCTACCCCAGATGGCAAAGTCTACAGAAGTCTGCAAAATGAGTAGAAGTCAGTGTAGTCTGCGCTAATTCCAAGCCAACGTATAAAAGAAGCAGAACATTGTCCAGTGCCGAAGCCTCAGTCAAGATTCGCTGTAAAGCAATATCTGTTCTGATCATTCACTTTACATCCTACAAGGCTGTGTACTGCAAGTACATAAATAAAGGGTCCTGTTACTCTCCTTGACGCGCATTGCACATATTGTTCTAGCATAATATTTTTGTAGCCCACTCTGTCAGTAAGTTGTCCAATATCAATAGGACTGCCTTTACTTCCGAGGACATTTTAAAAATTCGCCTCACTGAGAATTCGACCACATAACCACCTGACCGACAGGCTAGCAATCTAGCCGCCACGCTCACGCTGTGCCCTGGCCATTCTTAATGTTGTCCGTTCATTTATATCTTTAATAGCATGTGGCTAATTTTCCCTAAATTTTCAACTTCCTTATATTTTAAGTTTTTATGTCTTGTGGTGTTACCAGAGTATTTTATATTTCTTATATTTGACGTTGTTATGTCTTGTGATGCAACCAGATAGAGTACTTTATATTTCTTAAGTTTAATTCCCCCAGACACAAACACTCACAGGCAATGACCCCATAGCGTGGGTCATTGCATAAAAGAAATATAGACACACACATTTCTTATGCACTAAATATATTCTTTATTTTGTAGAATGCCAGAATACTTCGCCTTCTTTGTCCATGACATGTTAAGAATGTATTCCCTTTAAGTTTCAAAGCCCGGATTTTCTTCTTCAGTAATTGCCAAAATAGCTCATGGCTCACATTCTCTCATTGTCACCAGAAAGATGCATGTTCTCAGAAATGATACATTCGGCTGTATGCTGGTGTTCTGCCGTGGGCTCTTCATTAAATTTAACCTTTGCATTGCTAAAGCCAAACTTTGTCTGCCTTCTTCTGAATATACCCTCTCCCCAATTGTATTTGATTATGGAGCCAAAATAGACCACTGTGACATGTTCAGATTCTTCATTGGTGAATGTGATTTTTAATTGACATGCATGTACATTTATCTGTTGACATTTTTTTTTATTTTTTATTTTTCCCTCCCAGAAAAAGATTTTGACTTACGCTGATTATTTTGACATACAGGATTAACTCTTATAACTCTGTAGTACTATTTTAAAGTAGAAAATACGAGAATTGACTCGTAAAACCAGTTAGGTACGTGTAACTAGTGCTAAAAAGTGAGAGATAATAAGCACAGACACACCTTATACCTTACAACGAACTCCAATACCGCAAAGGTATATCACAAGGAAAAAGAATCAATGACGATATTGTTAAAAAATGTTATACTACAACAAAACGAACCGACGTTTCTATTATAATAACCTTCATCAGGAACACCACGAACAGATGTAAAGAAAAACATGCAATTAGAACATTTTTTTCTTTGTTTGCGCTCGCTTGCTTTGAATTCAAGCGTAGTCCAGACCCACTACTTCTAGTAGTGCGAGACTGAAGTTTGCGTGTGGATTAGCTTTACCTATTAACAGTGTCCCACTCCATCAGGCGAACCTACTCCAACTTCAGAGGTACTTGTAATTTACGTCCCGAAGTCAAGGACGATAGGTCAACATTTTAGTCTAGCTGTCCGGTGGAGGGGTTGAATCGCTTACCTCGGCATCAGCACATCAGATATTTAAGAACACGCGTTCTTACCCATTCGGCCATGCTGACCTGCGATGCGGGCGATTTGACAGCAGACCGTCTTGCTTTGGTTCCCTTACAGAGGTCGTTAAGAAAGCAATGATAAACTATTCAACGTAAACTTGCTAAGAAATCACAAACAGCCACACAAAAGCTGGGGGTTGACCGCGATGTCCTGTATTTTTTTCTTTAATTACCTCTAATAAAGGTCCCAGTTCCTTCTCTTCCTAAAGGTAAACATGGAAAGTACCCCTGTACACGCCTTAAGGGAACCGGTCCTGTGATTCTAGACATATATTTGTATAGACCAATCGGCATACAATGGGTCATGTGATCAGTAACTTACCGGCCGCCTTTACTCTCTGAGGCAATTTCCGTACCAATTTTAGGCTGGGGTCGACCTGGGAGCGCCAGTTCAAGTTGTTACAATCCGAATTCGCGCAGATGTAGATAGAAACCATGAGTCCCGGGTCGGTAGGCGAGTGTCAGAGCTGCCGAGGCTCCCTGTTTCTCTGAGCTTTCCTGTACATTATCTGGTTTCTTCGTCTTGCCTTTGTACATTCAGAGATAGGACACGCACGTACATGCACACGTACACACACACGCACACACATACACAGACGAGCACGCAAGCACACACACGCACGCACGCACCCACACACACACACACATACACACACACACACACACATGTATTAGTCTCTATCGAAACGAAATATGAATAACGAAGGAAACGCTGGAGTCTGGTGAATTAACTGTTTCAGTACCAAACAAAAAAGACCATATATGGTGCACAATCACAACTGCAACTATTATAGCGTAAATTTCCATTCATTAAGCATTAAAATTGCGGAAAACACCGCGAAACGAAACAATTAAAACGATGCCACTAGTATGGCAATATATCGCGCTTCTGTCTAAATAGGTCACATTTGACGATGTAGCAGCCCTTGGCACTGAATCAATTTGTAACAAAATGGGCAAACAAAGCGGGTTAGAAATACCAGCAATTTGTAAACGTAACCTACCGTGATCAAGTGAGATGACACAACAATATAAAATTTGTAGGCGAAAGTTACTTCATTAATGTGGCAAACTCCGTTTGTAGTCGAACATTGATTCAGGCGCCATGTTTCTCTAATCGAATGTTGACCCACGCGTCATGTTTTTTTGTTTTGTTTTTGATTTTTGTTTTGGAAGTCGAAAGCTTATCCCGGCGTCGTGTTTTTGTAGTCGAAATTTGATAATGGCGTCGTGTTTTTGCAGTCAAATGTTGACCCAGGCGTCATTAATGTTTGGTAGTCAACTGATTGCCAGTCTCTCTGGCTGAGGGGTTACAACACTTTCTCCGTAATCCCGTTTATCACGCAAAGTCTTGTAGCGGACGAGAGCTGGAAGCGGTTCGACCCCCGCTGGTGACTTGCGGGATAACTGAGCCGGCTGCTCAGAAAGCAAATGGCAAACTACTGAGCGTAATCTTGCCAAGAAATCAACAGACAGCTTAAAGATGCTGCTGTTGACAGCGATGTCCTGTAAAGGATATGCTGGGAAGAAAACAAAAGTCAACTGATTTGGCATCAGGCCGCGTTGCGTTGATTTTGCGTTGGTATCGGTCCTGGTCGTTCAGAAAGCAATGGCAAACTATTGAACGCACACATGCCAAGAGATCACAGAGACTGAAACGCTGATATTTTATGCGATGTCCTGTAAAATATATACATACATACTGTTGATCTGGCATCGTGTTTTTGCAGTCGAATGTTGATCCAGGCATCATATTTCTCTGATCCAGGCGTCATGATTTTTCTTTTTCGTAATCGAAAGTTAATCATGGCGCCACATTTTTTCTTGGCTAATGATTATCCAGGTGTCATGTGTTTATTATAGTCGAACTTTTATCCAGCCGTCATGTTTCAAAAGTCGAATATTGATCCGGGCATCCTGTTTCAGTAGTATACTATTAATACAGGTGTAATGTTTTTTTTTTAAATTTTAGTCTAATCGAATATTGAACCGCGCGACGTGTTTCTGTATTCGACTATTGATTCAGGCGCCGTAGTTCTGTAGTCGAATGTTGATTCGGTGGTCACGTTTTTGTAGCACGCCTCAGTTAAAATCACACCATGTGACCACGTTCATATCACTAGCCAAACATACGTGTGGCTATCAGTTATGTTAAACATTGTGTGTTGTTTATGCCAGTAGTATCGGTAATAGTGTCACGTTAATTTTTATATTAATATACTTGATATTTAGGAGACGACTTGTTTCACACTGTTCGTCAACATTTTACAGTCACATATTTTATTATGAGTGGGCTTTAATTTCTTGATTATACTATGTTTTGCTGAAACGGACAATAAAGTTGTTGACAGCAAGAGCTTTCTTATAATCAGTTGTTGCAATGTCGTCACTACCATCTTCCACAAATGTTGGGTTCATTTTCTTCCTGCTGACTTTGATGTGGTGTATGCTTGTCAAGCTTTTATCTACCCTCTTTACATGCTGATTTTACTGCATGATTATTCCCAGATTATCTGCTCACTTTTCTTATCGAAGCTTCGTACTTCTACTGTTCATCCACTATAGTCAATGATGTGTCCAATGAAAGATTGCTTTTCAGCCTTTCCCTAGAATTATAGCTTCGGTCTGGCTGTTTCATTTAGGTGAGAGCTGCAGTAAAATGTGTCGGTCAAAATATGATCACATAAACCTCATTTACCATGGGATGATTAATCGTCTTAAGCGACTTTCCATATCTGCCATGGGTTTAAATATCCCGGAAATGTTGTCATTGTAAAATGTTGTCTCAATTAAAATATCAATACAGTAGTTTCCCCCAATCAACCTCCTTTAATTTAATATATAACACACCATGTCTGCTACCATATTAACAACTTTTAGGTTATAACCGTGACGCACCACTACTTCCCATTTCCCGCCATCAATTTTTTGTTGGATCCAAACCTACTCTTTGTTTGAAGCTGAATCTGTTAAGAATGGGTATCCTAGCTACTCGCTTGGAATCTATTATAGATCAAACAACAGCTTCTTTGGTCAATGAGCAGACAAGCTGAAAAACGCCTAATGGCAGCGGGGATGCGGTTTCTGAGGTAAATGCAAAAAATACCATGGACAGACAGGAAAAGCAATGAGCAAGTCATACAAGAAGCAAATGAGAACCGTAAACTGATTAAATTCACTAGGAAGAACGAAATGCCACAATGTAATATACAAGTAAATGGGAATATGCTTCACCAAGTGAATCGGTACAACTATCTCGGAACAGTCATAACATCTGATGGGAGATGCCTTGTAGAGATTAGAACAAGAATCGCCATGGCGAAAGTAGCCTTTAGCAAGATAAAAAAACATTCTGACCAATAAAAAGATGCCAACTGAAACGAGAAAAAGAGTGTTGATGTGCTACATAGAGCCAGTTCTTTTGTATGGATGTGAAACTTGGACAATGAGCAGTCAAGCTGAAAAAACATTTGATAGGCTGCAGAAATGTGGTTTCTGAGGAAAATGCAAAGAATACCACGGACAGACAGAAAAACTAATGACCAAGTACTACAGGAGACAAATGAAAATCGTAAACTGATTAGAGAAATTAGACGTAGACAGTTAAAATTTGTTGGTCATGTTATGAGAAGAAATAGATTGGAGAACTTAGTGACAACTGGCAAGATCGAAGGGAACAGACCAAGGGTAAGACCGAGAAGTAAATACCTGGATGTCTTGGCCTAGTGGCAGGAACACGGATTTGGCACTACTTCTAGTGCATTGGACTGGTTTTTGCGTGTGGGTTAGCTTTCCCTATTACCGGCGTCCCTCGCCAACGAGTGAACCCACTTGACTTCAGAGATACGTGTAATTTATGTCCTCACGTCAAGGACGAGATGTCAAAATGTTAGTCCAACTAACCGGTGTTGAGAATTAACCCCATACCTCATCATCAGCGCATCGAATGTTTAACTGTTTAAGAACGAGCGCTCTTATCAATTCAGCCATGTTATATAAAGCCTGTGTTCTGCTACCGATTACACCGAATGGTTTGTCATGTGACATACTCTCTTTGCTTTCCTCTTGATTTATTCCCGTCAAGTACATCAGTTGTCACAAACTTTTCACATTTATTCCTCCTGAAAACATTCAATAACTCTTGAATGTCAACGTTTTCATGTTGACTTCTTAAAACGTACCCCTCAAAATCTGCCTATCTACTTTTAAATTCTATAATCATTTTACGATTTTCATTTGTTTTTTTGAAGAACTTTCTCATTAATTTTTCTGCCCGTCCGTCGTTTTCTTTCGGCAGTTCACTGCGGAAAGAGACTGAGCCATATGGGATTAAAACCCGGTGCGATGAAGTCGATCCTGTCGACCTTTAAGCCACTTTGTTTTTCTTCGTGATAACCACATTATCCAAGCCATTTGTATTGTTTAATTTGGACTTCTAGTTTCAATAGGAACTGGGGCTAATTGCAACACCCTGGAGAAGACATTAATGTTTTGTTCCGGTCTCAGCTATTGAAGCCACTCTTAACAGAGTTTGCTAATTTCAGGGAGCACCTCACGGCGCGCACGGTATACTAAGATTTAAATACATTCAAACGCGATAGAGACAAGAAACCTGGAACAAATGATTTTTTTTTTTTTTTTAATGTGGACATGTGCATGGAGTGTGGATTTATAGGATGCGTTCTTGGTGGTAAACAAATACATTTTACCCAATGAACAATTTACTGTGTTAACTGGTTTACATCTTCAGTTATGGGAACCAACTGTAAAATGTAAAGAATGTCTATTGTTCTATAAAGTGAATACACGAACGAACAAATCAAATAATGAATGACCGAACTAACGAACGTGTGAACGAATGAACAAATGAATCATTGAATTAATTCGCTCTCGTCTTATCTTAAAAGTACACAAGTCAGCGTATGCCGTTCCGCACGGCATTAGATAGTGATGAATTGTACCTCCCCGGACACATGTGGCGTACATCCCTGTCTTTGTACTCACTAAATGGGAATCTTTGTGAAGAATCTGTTTATAAAACCTTATGTAGCTGGCAGCTGCATGTTTATAAGCTTGTATTCGTGACAACTCCACGATTGAAAGCGCGCTATGCCAGGCACCGCCAATCGATAATTTCACACTCAACGTTAACTTTCCAGCTTTTGCCAACGTATTGTAATGCTAAATACTGAATCGAAACTTTGTTGGTTGAATAGATTCCGAACAAAGCTCATTGCCGATTCGGGGAGAATTAAAATCCCCTCTTCACCTTTAAATGTAGATTAATGAATTCCTCAATTTATCCAGTCAACAAACGGTCTTTATTCCAGCGTCGAGTATCTTTTTACGGCTTCTTCAGGACAAATTTACTCTAAGCTGTCGCACTCGCGATTTTTTTTTTCTATTTTCGTCACTCGCCACTGCAGCTCGGGCAACAAACACTGGCTCAATAAAAATGCCATAACTGTTGTATTCACTGGATCCATAGCTTGTCGTTTTAATAGATGGATCGATACCGCCCTTTTATTAGAAGCAATAACGGAAATAAAATATTTCGTTCGGTGTTGGCTTTGGCGCTTTTAGATTTCACAATGTCCGTGCGACCCTCTATTGTTCTGCTATGCAAAACCTCCCAGGGATAAACCAATAGAAGTGTGTTGACGGTTCAAATCGTGCCTGTATTTTTTTTTGTCACACAACACAAGGCTTTCCTTGGCGTCTAATATCATCGCGAGCACCGCCGGGGCTGACTGTTCACGGCCTCCTGGCGGTAAATTCATGAGTCCTGACACGACTTTGACACAGGTCACTTGCCGTGTCACTGGGTGGGGATTAATTAATTAAGTGACATGGGATGATTAATCGTCTAAAGCAACTTCCCGTATGTGCTATGAGCTTATTATATACAGTAGTTTTCCCTATGCAACCTCTTTTAATTTGATGTATAATACATGCCTGCGCCCATATTAACTGATTCAGTGCAAAACTAAATGTAGGTTTAGACCAGACAAGGCACATAATCAAGTGAACAAGTGTTTTAATGTAAATTTCCGTTCATTAAGCATTGCACTGGGTAGCGGGGTAGGGGTATCCCCTATCAAAGGAGAAGTAAGGCGCCTCCTTCCCTCCGCTAGCCTACGGGACACCCTTGGGCAAGGCGGAGTACCCGTTTAGCCCCCCGATCAGGGTTACGTGAAGCCATGGGTGCAGGTGGTGGATGAAGATAGAGAGCAGCTGACAGATAGTTGTAGGTTATGGTCTCCACCTTCACGACGGTAGGCAGAGAATCTCTTTTTTTTTTTAAGGAGACAATGGCTATGGTCACTGACCAGTATGGTCACTGCTGGGAAGGAAAGCAATGGCAAACTACCTTCTTTATAGATGCCAAGAAAATCATGTTGTGTGGACTAATCGATAATCAGAGAAACGGCGAAAATGGGGGCTCCATAGGAGCAGCCTCGCCCGGTAGGGATAGTCATGCGCACCAGGTGATTCCAGACCGTCAACAGGTTACTAGGTGCAAAAGATTAATATCATTGAAAGTAGGGACTTGGAATGTTAGAACAATGAATGCAGATGGAAAATTAGAAAACATCAAACAAGAAATGGAGAGAGAGAAGATTAACATATTACTAATATCGGAAACGAGATGGAAAGGGGCAGGGATAAGGACAGGAGAGGATTGTACGATTATTTACTCTGGGGGAGAAGAACATCAAAGAGGTGTAGCCATTATATTAGATAAGCAAACATCAGATTCTGTCAGAGGATATTGAGCTGTGTCAGACAGAGTTCTGTTAGTAAAACTAAACGGAAGACCTTTTAAAATAATTATCATTCAAGCATATGCCCCAACAAGTGAATGCAGTGAAGAAAGTATAAAGGAATTTTATAATGACATGGAGTCTGCTTTGAAGAACTGCAAAAAATCAGAAATAAATATCATAATGGGTGTTTTCAACGCAAAAATAAGAAAGCAAGGCGATGGATGCAGTGTAGGCAACCATGGTTTGGGAGAGAGAAATGAAAGAGGTTACAGACTTGTAGAATGGGCAAACGAACAAGAAATGGTTGTAGGAAACACCTGGTTTAAACAGCATCCTAGAAGATTATGGACATGGAGGAGTCCAGACAGCAGGATTAAAAACCAGATAGATTACATCATGGTTAACAGAATGTTTCGAAATGCGTTAACAGTCGTAAAAACAGTTCCAAATGCAGACTGTTACAGTGATTACAGATTAATTACAGGCACATTGAGGGTAAAGTTAAAGAAAGTCAAGTATATAGCAGGAAACCCTAAATATGACTTGTGCAAATTGAAAACTGACAAAGAAATACAAGATAATTTTAACATAGAAGTAAAGAACAAATATGATTTATTGTCTAATCTAGAGATCCTATTTCAAGATGCAGATGATCGATGGGAAATGCTGAGGAATTCAATCAGTTGTGCAGCAGAAAAAACTATTCCAAAATTAAAGAAAGTGGGCCGTAAGACATGAATGAGTGAAGAAATTATACAACTACTGGAAACAAGAAGACAGAACAAAAATAATCCTGCCAAATATGAAGAAATTCACAGAAACTTCAGAACCTTATGTAGGGACGCAAAAGAAACATGGCTTGAGAAAAAGTGCGGAGAAATTTAAAAACAACACAACAGTAAAAATGCGAAACTAATGCACAAAAGAATCCAGGAGCTTACTAATCAAAGAACACGTACATCAGCAGGCTGCCTAAAGACACAAGATGGAAGAGTCATAATAGAAAAAGATCAGATCTTACATGTATGGTCAGATTACGTGAAAAAACCTTTATGACGACAACAGAGACGAACACTAAGATGTTCAAAATAATAATGAAGGACCAGCAATTTTGAAGATGGAGTTTCAGAATGCTCTTAACCATATGAAATCTGGCAGGTGTGAGACAGGGATGTGTAATGTCTCCAGATCTGCTTTCCCTGTACAGTGAAAGTATTTTCAGAAATATTGAAGATATGGAAGGAATCAACATTGGTGGTCGATGCATCAATAACATTAGATATGCAGATGATACAGTCTTGATTGCAGACAATGAACAGGATCTGCAACATTTAGTAGATGCGGTTGTTACACACAGTGAACAACGAGGGTTAGAATTAAATTGTAAAAAGACACAGATTATGGTCGTCACTAGGAAGAACGAAACACCACAATGTAATATACAAGTAAATGGGAATATTCTTCAACAAGTGAATAGGTACAATTATCTCGGAACAGTAATAACATCTGATGGGAGATGCCTTGAAGAGATTAGAACAAGAATCGCCATGGCAAAAGTAGCCTTTAGCAAGATGAAAAACATAATGACCAATAAAAAGATGTCAATAGAAACGAGAAAAAGAGTGTTGAGGTGCTACATAGAACCTGTACTTTTATATGGATGTGAAGCTTGGACAATGAGCAGTCAAGCTGAAAAACATCTGATGGCTGTAGAAATGTGGTTTCTGAGGAAAATGCAAAGAATACCATGGACAGCCAGAAAGACCAATGAACAAGTCCTTCAAGAAACAAATGAAGATCGTAAACTGATTAGAGATATTAGACGCAGACAGTCAACATTTTTTGGAGCATGTTATGAGAAGAAATGAATTGGAGAATTTGGTGACAACTGGTAAGATTGAAGGGAACAGACCAAGAGGAAGACCTAGAAGCAAATACCTGGATGGCTTGGCCTCGTGGCATGGTCGAGACAGAAACACTGAACTGATCCACGATTCTGGTGATCGAGTGAGATGGTAAAACATGACCTCCCACTCTTACCGGAATGGCACATGATGATGATGAAGCATTGCAACTGAGGAAGATACCACGAAACAAAACAACACGATACCCACAGTGAGGCAATATATCGCCTTCCTGTACAAATAGAACGTCTTATTTGGAAATATCAGTAGGCATTGAATCAGTTAACAACTGTAAAGTCATAACTGTGACACACCCCTACTTCCAATGTCCCCTCCATCCATTTTTGTTTGATCCAAGCCTACTTTTAGTTTGGCAATGAATCTGTTTACAAACAAAACCATTAACTTCCTTTTACTATTCAAAAAAAAAAAAAAAAGTTAACTGTATATCCTTTACATGACGTTGATATCAACCCCAGCATTTATTGGCTGTTTGTGATTTAGTTTTAAAAAGAAAGTAAAGGTGTTCTATACACGTCTAAGGCAGATTGGTCATGTGGTGCTAGACCCACCTTTTTATAGACCAAACGGCGCCAAGTGGGTGATGTGATAAGTATCACATGGGCTGCATGTATTTTCAAGGACATTTCCTGGTGCCCTTTAGGCTGGGTCGATCCCGGAACACAGGTCAATTTTATGACAATTTTAAAACCGCCCCGATATAGATGGAACCAATGTCCACCGGAACGGCAGGCGAGCGCCTAGCCATCATGCTATCGCGGCAAGAATTTACTAGGCAATGTTACGTTCTGTGGTTTGCCATTGCTTTCTAGACCTCCGAGGCTCATGCTATCGAAATCAACGCAAAGCGATCATCTTCCAAATCGCCTGCGGTTGATTTCTACTTCTCGACACAGTATTTCGGGAATTGTTACATTGCGTTCACTACCTCCCTTTCCTCCCCCCTCCCCCACCCCAAGCCTGTAATTGCCTTAATACGATTATAACGTGACATATGCCTGGGTCACTGACATTGAGGTGAGTGACCCCAGTAGCGAGACTACGAGAAAAACAACCAGCCATGAAAAATAATTGTGAGGGTGTGTGGAGACCCCCAGGGTGGATGGGGAGAGAGACAGTTTTAGGCTGGGGTGTAATGTTGTGGGGAGCCAGGGAGGGGCTACACAGCAGGGTTAAAAGACAGTGGAAAACTTTGACTGGGCAGTGGAAGCTGGGACCGACTGAGGAGTCGGGTCGCTGGAGGACAGTTGATGTTTTGGCGCCGAGCGGATCGGTGGGCTAATACGTGGGAGCTTAGACTGACTGTGGGTCAGATCTTTTGTGGTTTTGTTCTCCCAGTTGTGAATGCAGGCCTAAAAACCCAGTGGGGGTTGGATAGTTAAGGGAGGCCTGAACCCAGAGTGGGGTGAAATAGTTAGTGGAGGCTAGACCCAGTGTGTGGGTGTATTGTGTGAGGTCCAGCGGTGGATAGTAGCTGGATTACCTGTCTTGTGGATTTGATATGAAGCAGGCCGTGAGAAGGCAGGGATGTGTACGTGGTACATTGTGAGGAGGATATATATATTCTGTGGATTACATTGTTTTCTGGATATATAAATATGTTATCTGTGTCCGTGTTCAGTCTGTATTAAAAGGATTATGTGCGCCAACTCAATCTTGTTTAATGACTGGTGAATGTGCACTGCGGGGGTGAGTTATATTGTAAGACAGTTAGATAGCTCAATTGACACACCAGGAGTATCGTTACCTAGACAACGACCATATCACGCACTTATCATCAAGAACATCGTGATAATATCTGGGAGCTCTCCGGTTAAGAACCCTTTGCAATATAGACATTATTGTCATTCTGAGAGATCTAGGAGCTCGTCGCTTAGTAAAGATTTTCTGACAGCTACATTCAGTTAAGGAACACCGTGAAATATTGAGATATCTGTGGGATCTTCGCTGAGAGAGGAGTTATTATTTGGTGACTTCGTTCCATCAAACTAACAAACCCTTGACAATTTGGATATTATTGCTTTAAGAGATTAATATGAACTCTTTGGCGTGTGCGCCAGATAATTAACACAGACAGACGATAGTCGATGCTCAAGCTAGCAGACAGTTCACGTGAAGATCACTACAGGTGAATTTGATGTCAACAGTATCGCTGAAGCTAGCGGGGGCGTCAGAGAATTAACACGGCACAGATCAACCGGGAGAGTGGACTACGGTGACGGGGTGGTCACTGGTCACAAACAGCACGGAATGTCGGGTTGAGAGGGCAGGCGCATGTGTTTATAGGTCAAGAGAAGGAAGCGCAAGCAGACAGCACAGATGAAATGTCGCGTGGACAGAGAGTTGTTTGCGACAAGAAGAGGGCAGTCCTAGGTGTGTGTGTGTGTGTGTGTGTGTGTGTGTGTGTGTGTGTGTGACAGGACAGGATTTAAGACAGTGAGCAATTTCGTTGCGAAGTCCTGTGCGTGGTGAGACATTTTATGTGTGTGCGAAGGACAACGCACGGTGTGGTCGCAGGTCGACAGGTTAAGAATTTCATCAGTCGACAGGTTAAGAATTTCACCACAGGTGACACGACGGGGGAGGACGGTGGAAATTGTGAGTTTCCACGGACAAATCGGGTTGACAGGGGTCACCGCTGTTTATGAGGAACAGTACCCCTACCACAGCCGGGTTGGGGCAAAGAAAGTTGTGTGGAAACTGTGTTTACTGAGGAGTTTTCACTGAAGGTGATAAAGAGAAATTGAGGTGACATTGCGAGTCGGGGGTGTGGATGGAGTTAAGGCACTCAGTAAATTTCTACGGCCTATTGTGGTCAAGATGACTCATTGTGAATGAACAAAACAAGGTTGTTTTGAAGGAAACCAGACTTTATGTTTTTCTTTGTGAATCCCGTTGTGATCATTACTCTGTAATCAGCAAAAATTTTGACAACGAAGGATGACGTGGCAGCTCCGCGAGCATGGTTTCATACAGATGTAAAAAGAACTTACGATAAAGATCTAAAGCGTTGGATATTTGCTGCCATTGTTTTAGTTGAACTTTGTCTTTAAACGTGAATCTATAACATAATTGATACAACTACAGACCATCTCCGCAACCAAGGTATAATAGCGTTACGGACTGGGTTGAGACAAGACGTTTGGATTATTACTTTGTTGTCACCACGTCCAGGGAAAGTAACAACATATCGAAAGAACATTTTGGATAATTACTATTACCGTCAACGTTTTCGACAGTTGGAACTTGTGATCACCACGTGAAATTCAGTAACCACTCGACAAAACAGCATGTCGTTTGGAATCTAGCGTCGTAGACAATTCGGAACATTTACCAATATACATTCCCAGCATATTGTGAAAAATTATTAAAAACGAACTTGTGGCGACGGATTAATAGGCACACATTTGTCGGCCAACCAGTTGGACATTTTGTTTGCTACTCATTGTCTTATAAATATTGTTTTCGGTTGTTACGAAATTATTTGTATGTTGTCCAGTGTTTGTCAGGAGTAGGAGATTTTTGTGTTTGTTCACGAAGGTCGTGAGACAGAGCAAAAAGGTATTGTCTTATGTGCACCATATATTTTCTGGGAATTAAATCGAAAGGTCAGTTTGTTTGCTTTTGCGGTGGCGCAGTGTCGGTCCTTGATAATATACCGTGCCTTTTTGTGTCTAACGTCAGATCTGTGTATATTTTAGGATATATTTTTTTCTTTGTTTCTTTTCGTTATATTTACATATGATATTTGTTGTGTTCGGATATATGTTATTATTGTGATCTTTCGTCATTTCTACTGTCTAGTGGTCGGTGTCAGATTACATATATTACGCGCACTGAGGTCGTCCGTCTCACACAAGCTTCTGGATGTTACTGTGGGTTATTTTTGTGTGATCATCGTCTCCGTGTATTCAGCTTGTGCGTCTAGCGTTTTATAGCAACACTTAGTGTGGACCATCCATTCGTTTGTATATGTATTTATATGTATGTTTAACAATATTTCCATACATTGTTTACAGCTATTGGATGTATATATATACGAGGGAGTATAGGTAATATCTCCCTCACTACCTAGTGCGTGAAGAGTGACTGGGTGAGTACAGAGGGATATTAGTAGTATAACGAATTTACGTAGTCTTAGTGGAGGTGTACTTAGGGAGGTACACACAGACTGGCAGCAGAGTCTTTATATTTATAGTTGGCTGACAGACAGCAACGTGTCCACAAGTACAAGATGCCTACGTTAATGGAATATATTGAAGCACGTGAACGGTTAATCCTAAAGGGTAAAGAGTTACAGGAGTATGCCGAAGCAAAAGAACAAAAACAGATTGAAAGAGACCAAAGACAAGCTGAACGAGAACAGAGACAGGAAGAAAAGGTAGCTGAGGACAAGCGCCTACAGGAAGTAAAGTTAGCTGAAATGGAAAACAACCGCCTACAGGAAATTGAGAAAGAGAAGCTCAAGTGTCAAATGGAAACTGAAATTGAGATACAAAAATTAGAACTATCATCGAAAGGTCAAAATGAGGAAAGTAGAAGACCTCCCCATCCCTCACAGAGACTAAAACTGCCATATTTTACGGACCGGGACCATCTTAAATCTTATCTGGGAAGATTCGAAGCATCAGCGAAAGTGTTAGGTATTCCAGAGGGAGAGTATGGGATGCGACTTGGCGAGTTTCTTACGGGTAAGGCCCTAGATACAATGTTTAATTTACCTGTTTAAGAAAGAAACAACCACACTATTTTGCTTCAACGCCTGCTTACAAAGTTCCAACTAACTGAGCATGGATATAGAACAAAGTTTAGACAATTAGTGCCAGAGACAAATCAGGATTTTACAGATTTTGTCAATACAGTAAAGAACACATTTAATAAATGGATGGAGCTTGCAGAAGTAGGAAAAGATTTTAATAAATTAGTGGATTTAATGTTAAGAGACAAGGTAGTATCGTATCTGCATGCAATACAAACTTAGTAGCTTTCTTTGAGGAACGTAAGCCAAAGGACATAGACACAATGTCACAGTTAGGGCAAAACTACATGACTGCACATCCAAACAGTTCTATTGGTAGACTAATGAGTGAGGAAATAGTCTGTGCAGCGTACACTAAACAGGAACAGAATCCAGTTATTAGACCAAGATCGAAAAGTGTGGATTCAGCACAGAAGTATGAACAACAAGAGTCTCAAGATAATGGTTTCCGTGGCAACCATTTTGGCAGAGCAGGACGGTACCCATATAAAAGGGGGAATTTCCAGAGACGTCCAAATAGTTATGCCGGATACTGGAATTGTGGGAGCTGGAGACACAAGGCAGCACAGTGTGATGCACAACCATCCAGTGAGCCTACAAGTAACGCAAGGAAGGATATCATCTGTTTCAAATGTGGAAAGAAGGGGCATGTCAGCTATCATTTTACGATGAGGGAAACGGAGCATTCTAATGCAGCACAAGTGATTGAGACTATCAACAATGAAGATTGTAGTGGGTGCAAAACTCTTTTTGAAAAAGACGGTCAGCCAGTCTTAGTGTGTGGTCATACAGTGAAAGCAGGATCAGCAGTCCATGCAGGTGGAAGCATGAAGATGCACCATGGTTTTGTTAATGATAGGTCAGCATTAACAATTAGAGTTCCGGGTGTACGTCTATCGGAGTTAGAAAAAGTTCAGTGAACCCCTCGGAGTACACAGGGGAAAAGATTAGATGCATAACATTTAATGGGACAGTAGAATTCTACCCATTAGCCGTGATAGCATTAAAAACACCATATATCACAGGAAGAGTGGTAGCGTGTGTTCTAGACTCACCAGTGGCGGATCTGATCATCGGAAACGTGCCAGGAATTAAAGATTGTACAGAAGAAGAAGTAGTTTATTGGGACCAGAAACATAGTTTAAGTAGTAGCAAGGTAGGTACCAAAAGAAAACCTAAATTAGAGAGTATAGCTGAACAAGAAGAGGCACGTGAAGTAGACACGGGAACTCAGAGCAAGGATAGTACAGCTGAGCAGGTGAGAATTGATCTCAAACATAGTGGGAGTGACTCCCACAGACAAGATGATACGACAGACAAATGTTTCCAAGGGTGTGTTAAAGTGAGACATAGGCAATCAAAGTAGGGTAGATGGTGCTTTGGAAGGAAGAATAATGTTCTAACCCGCAGGTTTTCAGATGGCGGAACTGCATGTGGGCAAGTAGTAGTACCCTTAGCACGTAGAGACCGAGATACTAGAACAGCTCAGGATAGTGCATGTGCAGGGCACATAGGTATAATGTGTATTCAGCAGAGAGCAAGGTGCCAGGGATATGGGCCAAGATTGAATAAAGAGTTCAGACTAAACAGAGACTCCAGTGTAACGGTGCAATATGCAGATAGGATAGGTGAGTCAGGCCAAAAGAGTGTTCGCGACATCACGGACCCAGGGTTAGGGATAGCATACAGATGTCGTAAATATATAGGCACCATGAGGAATGGGTACAAGAAAGGTAGATACATCATCGACAAGAATAGATAGAGGTTTGATGCAAGAAAAGAGCCACTTGAAACAGGGTCGGGACCAAATAGGTTGTGTCTTCTTGAGGATGTTAGTAAACTTGCAGGTACACAGATATTATGTTCCATATGATATGTTTATTATTATTATTATGTGAGATACTGTCATGTGTGTGAAAAAGAATGAATGTCGTATTAGTTACTTGTTCTTCTTTACCACTTTAGTGTCGTCCCTGGAGTGAAGAGAATCAACACCCACATTATTGTTAATTCCCTATCTCTATTCTGGAGAATCCAGCAGACTCCGTCCACACACTCCCTCAATCTGAAGACACCTTCCTCTCACTCTTAATCACCCCTGGATCATGCCCCCTCTCATTCTTCCCCAACATAACATACTTGACAACTCACGCTTCAACAAATAAAAACAAGAAATTTATTAAAGCAAAGAGTATATGTAGGAGAAGTGTATGTGTGTATAAGGTGTAGAATGTGTGACGTGTATTCTAATGGTAGACCAGTGATTTAGAAGCAAAGTCTGTAACATCATAGTGCTTAGCACACAACAGCCACCATTTTTTCCGGACAGTGAATCTCACCCAGAAGAATGACGACTTTCTCCAATCACTCGAACAAACAGGATGCTGGTAATCCGATAGACACTGTTGATCTTGTCTTCACTTTACCACACGGTGAATGTTACTCTGTTTCCTAATATTTGTTTGAACTGATAGTCTTCCCATTAACTGAAATGTCACTTGGGGAAACTCTACTGTTTATTAGTTTCTGGTTATAACATTTTCCCCTCTTTAGAACACAACCTATTAATGTTTGTTAGGTAGATGTATATATATATATATATATATATATATATATATATATATATATATATATATATATATATATATATATATATATATATATATATATATATATATATATATATATATATATATATATATATATATATATATATATATATATATATATATATATATATATATATATATATATATATATATATATGTATATATATGTATATATATATATATATATATATATATATATATATATATATATATATATATATATATATATATATATATATATATATATATATATATATATACATCTACCTAACAAACATTAATAGGTTGTGTTCTAAAAGAGGGGAAAATGTTATAACCAGAAACTAATAAACAGTAGAGTTTCCCCAAGTGACATTTCAGTTAATGGGAAGACTATCAGTTCAAACAAATATTAGGAAACAGAGTAACTTCACCGTGTGGTAAAGTGAAGACCAAGATCAACAGTGTCTATCGGATTACCAGCATCCTGTTTGTTCGAGTGATTGGAGAAAGTCGTCATCTTCTGGGTGAGATTCACTGTCCGGAAAAAATGGTGCTGTTGTGTGCTAAGCACTATGATGTTACAGACTTTGCTTCTAAATCACTGGTCTACCATTAGAATACACGTCACACATTCTACACCTTATACACACATACACTTCTCCTACATATACTCTTTGCTTTAATAAATTTCTTGTTTTTATTTGTTGAAGCGTGAGTTGTCAAGTATGTTATGTTGGGGAAGAATGAGAGGGGGCATGATCCAGGGGTGATTAAGAGTGAGAGGAAGGTGTCTTCAGATTGAGGGAGTGTGTGGACGGAGTCTGCTGGATTTCTCCAGAATAGAGATAGGGAATTAACAATAATGTGGGTGTTGATTCTCTTCACTCCAGGGACGACACTAAAGTGGTAAAGAAGAACAAGTAACTAATACGACATTCATTCTTTACACACACATGACAGTATCTCACATAATAATAATAATAAACATATCATAGGGAACATAATATATGTGTACCTGCAAGTTTACTAACAACCTCAAGAAGACACAACCTATTTGTCCCGACCCTGTTTCAGGTGGCTCTTTTCTTGCATCAAACCACCATCTATTTCTGTCGATGATGTATCTACCTTTCTTGTACCCATTCCTCATGGTGCCCATATATTTACAACATCTGTATGCTATTCCTAACCCTGGGTCCGTGATGTCGCGAACACTCTTTTGGCCTGACTCAACTCTCCTATCTGCATATTGCACCGTTACACTGGAGTCTCTATTTAGTCTAAACTCTTTATTCAATCTTGGCCCATATCCCTGGCACCTTGCTCTCTGCTGAAAACACATCATACCTATGTGCCCTGCACATGCACTATCCTGAGCTGTTCTAGTATCTCGGTCTCTACGTGCTAAGGGTACTACTACTTGCCCACATGCAGTTCCGCCATCTGAAAACCTGCGGGTGAGAACATTATTCTTCCTTCCAAAGCACCATCTACCCTTCTTTGATTGCCTATGTCTCACTTTAACACACCCTTGGAAACATTTGTCTGTCGTATCATCTTGTCTGTGGGAGTCACTCCCACTATGTTTGAGATCAATTCTCACCTGCTCAGCTGTACTATCCTTGCCCTGAGTTCCTGTGTCTACTTCACGTGCCTCTTCTTGTTCAGCTATACTCTCTAATTTAGGTTTTCTTTTGGTACCTACCTCGCTACTACTTAAACTATGTTTCTGGTCCCATTAAACTACTTCTTCTTCTGTACAATCTTTACCTCCTGGCACGTTTCCGATGATCAGATCCGCCACTGGTGAGTCTAGAACACACGCTACCACTCTCCCTGTGATATATGGTGTTTTTACTGTTATCACGGCTAATGGGTAGAATTCTACTGTCCCATTTAATGTTATGCATCTAATCTTTTCCCCTGTGTACTCCGAGGTGTTCACTAAACTTTTTCTAACTCCGATAGACGTACACCCGGAATCTCTAATTGTTAATGCTGGCCTATCATTAACAAAACCATGGTGCATCTTCATGCTTCCACCTGCATGGACTGCTGATCCGGCTTTCACTGTATGACCACACACTAAGACTGGCTGACCGTCTTTTTCAAAAAGAGTTTTGCACCCACTACAATCTTCATTGTTGATAGTCTCAATCACTTGTGCTGCATTAGAATGCTCCGTTTCCCTCATCGTACAATGATAGCTGACATGCCCCTTCTTTCCACATTTGAAACAGATGATCTCCTTCCTTGCGTTACTTGTAGGCTCACTGGATGGTTGTGCATCACACTGTGCTGCCTTGTGCCTCCAGCTCCCACAATTCCAGCATCCGGCATAACTAATTGGACGTCTCTGGAAATTCCCCCTTTTGTATGGGTACCGTCCTGCTCTGCCAAAATGGTTGCCACGGAATCCATTATCTTGAGACTCTTGTTGTTCATACTTCTGTGCTGAATCCACACTTTTCGATCTTGGTCTAATAACTGGATTCTGGTCCTGGTTAGTGTACGCTGCACAGACTATTTCCTCACTCATTAGTCTACCAATAGAACTGTTTGGATGTGAAGTCATGTAGTTTTGCCCTAACTGTGACATTGTGTCTATGTCCTTTGGCTTACGTTCCTCAAAGAAAGCTACTAAGTTTGTATTGCATGCAGATACTACCTTGTCTCTTAACATTAAATCCACTAATTTATTAAAATCTTTTCCTACTTCTGCAAGCTCCATCCATTTATTAAATGTGTTCTTTACTGTATTGACAAAATCTGTAAAATCCTGATTTGTCTCTGGCACTAATTGTCTAAACTTTGTTCTATATCCATGCTCAGTTAGTTGGAACTTTGCAAGCAGACGTTGACGCAAAATAGTGTAGTTGTTTCTTTCTTCCACAGGTAAATTAAACATTGTATCTAGGGCCTTACCCGTAAGAAACTCGCCAAGTCGCATCGCATACTCTCCCTCTGGAATACCTAACACTTTCGCTGATGCTTCGAATCTTCCCAGATAAGATTCAAGATGGTCTCGGTCCGTAAAATATGGCAGTTTTAGTCTCTGTGAGGGATGGGAAGGTCTTCTGCTTTCCTCACTTTGACCTTTCGATGATAGTTCTAATTTTTTTATCTCAATTTCAGTTTCCATTTGACACTTGAGCTTCTCTTTCTCAATTTCCCGTAGACGGTTGTTTTCCATCTCAGCTAACTTTACTTCGTGTAGGCGCTTGTCCTCAGCAAACTTTTCTTCCTGTCTCTGTTCTCTTTCAGCTTGTCTTTAATCTCTTTCAATTTGTTTTTGTTCTTTTGCTTCGGCATACTCCTGTAACTCTTTACCCTTTAGGCCTAACCGTTCACCTGCTTCAATATATTCCATTAACGTAGGCATCTTGTACTTGTGGACACGTTGCTGTCTGTCAGCCAACTATAAATATAAAGACTCTGCTGCTAGTCTTTGTGTACCTCCCTAAGTACACCTCCGCTAAGACTGTACGTAAATTCGTATTACTACTAATATCCCTCTGTACTCACCCAGTCACTCTTCACGCACTAGGTAGTGAGGGGGATATTACCTATACTCCCTCGTATATATATAAATCCAATAGCTGTAAAAATAATTCTGGAAATATTGTTAAACATACATATAAATACATATACAAACGAATGGATGATCCACACTAAGTGTTGCTATAAAACGCTAGACGCACAAGCTGAATACACGGAGACGATGATCACAAAAAATAACCCACAGTAACATCCTGAAGCTTGTGTGAGACGGACGACCACAGTGCGCGTAATATATGTAATCTGACACCGACCACTAGACAGTAGAAATGACGAAAGATCAAAATAATAACATATATCCGAACACAACAAATATCATATGTAAATATAACGAAAAGAAAGAAAGAAAAAAAATATATCCTTAAAATATACACAGATCTGACGTTAGACACAGAAAGGCACGGTATATTATCAAGGACCGACACTGCGCCACCGCAGAAGCAAACAAACCGACCTTTCGATTTAATTCCAAGAAAATATATGGTGCACCTAAGACAATACCTTTTTGCTCTGTCTCACGACCTTCGTGAACAAACACAAAAATCTCCTACTCATGACAAACACTGGACCACTTACAAATAATTTCGTAACAACCGAAAACAAAATTTATAAGACGATGAGCAGCAAACAAAATGTCCAACTGGTTGGCCGACAAATATGTGCCTATTAATCCGTCGCCACAAGTTCGTTTTTTAATAATTTTTCACAATATGCTGGGAATGTATATTGGTAAATGTTCCGAAATGTCTACGACGCTAGATTCCAAACGACTTGCTGTTTTGTCGAGTGGTCACTGAATTTCACGTGGTGATCACAAGTTCCAACAGTCTAAAACGTTGACGGTAATAGTAATTATCCAAAATGTTCTTTTGATATGTCACAATATGCTGGGAATGTATATTGGTAAATGTTCCGAAATGTCTACGACGCTAGATTCCAAACGACTTGCTGTTTTGTCGAGTGGTCACTGAATTTCACGTGGTGATCACAAGTTCCAACAGTCTAAAACGTTGACGGTAATAGTAATTATCCAAAATGTTCTTTCGATATGTTGTTACTTTTCCTGGACGTGGTGACAACAAAGTAATAATCCAAACGTCTTGTCTCAACCCAGTCCGTAACGCTATTATACCTTGGTTGCGGAGATGGTCCGTAGTTGTATCAATTATGTGATAGATTCACGTTTAAAGACATAGTTCAACTCAATAAAATGGCAGCAAATGTCCAACGCTTTAGATCTTTATCGTAAGTTCTTTTTACAACTGTATGAAACCATGCTCGCGGAGCTGCCACGTCATCCTTCGTTGTCAAAATGTTTGGTGATTACAGAGTAATGATCACAACGGGATTCACAAAGGCGAACATAAAGTCTGGTTTCCTTCAAAACAACCTTGTTTTGTTCATTCACAATGAGTCATCTTGACCACAATAGGCCGTGGAAATTTACTGAGTAACTTAACTCCATCCACACCCCCCACTCGCAATGTCACCTCAATTTCTCTTTATCACCTTCAGTGAAAAATCCTCAGTAAACACAGTTTCCACACAACTTTCTTTGCCCCAACCCGGCTGTGGTAGGGGTACTGTTCCTCATAAACAGCGGTGACCCCCTGTCAACCCGATTTGTCCGTGGAGACTCACAATTTCCACCGTCCTCCCCCGTCGTGTCACCTGTGGTGAAATTCTTAACCTGTCGACCTGCGACCACACCGTGCGTTGTCCTTCGCATACACACAAAATGTCTCACCACGCACAGGACTTCGCAACGAAATTGCTCACTGTCTTAAATCCCGTCCTGTCACACACACACACACACACACACACACACACACACACACACACACCTAGGACTGCCCTCTTCTTGTCGCAAACAACTCTCTGTCCACGCGAGATTTCATCTGTGCTGTCTGCTTGCGCTTCCGTCTCTTGACCTATAAACACATGCGCCTGCCCTCTCAACCCGACATTCCGTGCTGTTTGTGACTAGTGACTACCCAGTCACCGTAGTCTACTCTCCCGGTTGATCTGTGCCGTGTTAATTCACCTGTAGTGACCTTGACGTGAACTGTCTGCTAGCTTGAGCATCGACTCTAGTCTGTCTGTGTTAATTATCTGGCGCACACGCCAAAGAGTTCATATTAATCTCTTAAAGCAATAATATCCAAATTGTCAAGAGTTTGTTAGTTTGATGGAACGAAGTCACCAAATAATAACTCCTCTCTCAGCGAAGAGCCCACAGATATCTCAATATTGCACGGTGTTCCTTGACTGAATGTAGCTGTCAGAAAATCTTTACTAAGCGACGAGCTCCTAGATCTCTCAGAATGACAACAATGTCTATATTGCAAAGGGTGTCTTAACCGGAGAGCTCCCAGATATTATCACGATGTTCTTGATGATAAGTGCGTGATATGGTCGTTGTCTAGGTAACGATACTCCTGGTGTGTCAATTGAGCTATCTAACTGTCTTACAATATAACTCACCCCCGCAGTGCACATTCACCAGTCATTAAACAAGATTGAGTTGGCGCACATAATCCTTTTAATGCAGACTGAACACGGACACAGATAACATATTTATATATCCAGAAAACAATGTAATCCACAGAAAATAATATCCTCCTCACAATGTACCACGTACACATCCCTGCCTTCTCACGGCCTGCTTCATATCAAATCCACAAGACAGGTAATCCAGCTACTATCCACCGCTGGACCTCACACAATACACCCACACACTGGGTCTAGCCTCCATTAACTATTTCAACCCACTCTGGGTTCAGGTCTCTCTTAACTATCCAACCCCCACTGGGTGTTTAGGCCTGCATTCGCAACTGGGAGAACAAAACCACAAAAGATCTGACCCACAGTCAGTCTAAGCTCCCACGTATTAGCCCACCGATCCGCTCGGCGCCAAAAACATCCACTGTCCTCCAGCGACCCGACTCCTCAGTCGGTCCCAGCTTCCACTCCCAGTCAAAGTTTTCCACTGTCTTTTAACCCTGCTGTGTAGCCCCTCCCTGGGCTCCCCACAACATTACACCCCAGCCTAAAACTGTCTCTCTCCCCATCCACCCTGGGGGTCTCCACTCACCCTCACCATTATTTTTCATGGCTGGTTGTTTTTCTCGTAGTCTCGCTACTGGGGTCACTCACCTCAATGTCAATGACCCAGGCATATGTCACGTTATAATCGTATTAGAGCAATTACAGGCTTGGGGCGGGGGGGGGGGAGGAAAGGGAGTTAATGAACGCAATGTAACAATTCCCGAAATACCGTGTCGAGAAGAAGAAATCAACCGCAGGCGATTTGGAAGATGATCATGTAGTTAGTTAGTTAGTTAGTTAGTCGACAGATCATCCTCGTTGCACATCGAGCCATTCAGTCCATAAGTGCTCGGATCCCCTCCTCAGCAAATCCCGCAGCGTGTAGCGGCTAACGACGCCAGTTCTATGTTGGTTTATCAATCTTCTTTGGCTTCCTGCGTAGTGTTCTTGTTTGGCCACTCCTCTTTTAATTTGCTGCTCCCGCAGTCTGGCCATTGTTGTAGATTCACAGTCATCACTTGGTTCTCGCAAAAGTCTCACTTCTCGTAGAGCATTCAGAATGTCAGCCTGGTCCATGGCGCGTCCGCCCTCCACAGTAGCCTCACCTGCGAGCTTGTCAGCCCGCTCATTTCCTTGTACTCCCGCATGACCTGGCACGAAGATGAAACTAATCTTTGCCAGCCGAGACCGCTTCAGAGGCAGCAACCATTCTCTTCGGATCGACCCCTCCTCTATCCTCTTGATCATGTTCATTGAGTCGCTAAGGAAACAAGCCCTAGTGAATGTCTGTGTCTCGAGCCATGTTATTGCTTTACTTACTGCCATGACTTCCATGGTCAGGCTACTTGTGGTTTCAGTGAAAGCACCAGAGTCCTCCTTCACAATTCTCCCTCCGGCCCGAGCTGTAAAGGCCCATGAGCTTCTCACATGTCGGACGACCGACCCATCTGTGTAGATGACCGCGTCACCGTCTAGCGAATTCTCGAAAATCAACGCTTGTACTTCAGCCTCAACAGCAGCCGGATTTTCTTGTCTGCATTTTCTATCTAGTTGGATGCAAACTGAAAAGGATGTGCAGAAGTCTGTTGGCACTTGCACCCACTCCTCGCCAGGTTCTAAGTCCTCAAGTGAACACACCTGTTGAAGAATGTCTTCGGCTTGACCCATCCACGACCGTCCTCTTTTTAACCTGCTGCCCTTCACCTTCCTAATTTCACTATGCAGTGGATGTTGTGTGTTTGCGTTAATTCTGAGGTAGGCGCGTGCCCTGCAAACTTGTATTCTCTCTTCAATGGTTGGAAAATCAAGAAGGTAGCGCATCGCCCTGCATGCTGTATCTCTTGTACATCCAAGAATAATGCGCATAGCTTCATTCTGTATCCTTTCCATCCTTTCTATCTGCTTATGGCTGAGAGTCAGGATTGCCATTGCATACTCCAAAACAGACATGACCAGCCCCTCGTACAGAAGACATAGATGGCGCTGCTCACAGTTTGCTGCCGCCATCACCCGCATCGCTGCCAAACCCCGCTTGGCCTTTGTTATCACCTGGTCTATGTGCACATTATAAGCAAGGCTTCGATCAAACCGTATCCCCAGGTAATTCATTGCCTGCGTTCTTTCCACCGTCTCTGAACACAGCATTACAGTTGGTGTTGGATTGTTGACAATATGATTATTCAACGAGAACCAAGTCACTGTTGCCTTTGTTGGGTTGACCATTGCCCCAGCTTCATCACACCAAGTACTTATGCGATTGAGTTCGGTTTGTAGTTCCACAGCAACCTCCTCTCTATCCTTACCCTGACGATACACTAAAACATCATCGGCATACGACAATGTCCTGCCAGGTCCAGTGATCTGCTCACTGGTGATTCTCACTGTGTAGGCGTTGAACAGTACCGGAGATAATGGTGATCCCTGTGGTAGGCCAGGATATATTGTTGTTGGTTCCGAAGTCCAACTGCCACATCTAAAAACTACTTTCCGTTGGTAGAGGGCTGCAGCGATCCAACTAAGGAGGAATGGACTTACGTTTAGTTCAAGAAGCTGAAACATTAAAAAATCCAGTGGTACTCTGTTGTATGCGTCCTCAAGATCAATCGCTGCAGCAACGGTTTCAGTGCCTGAGTGGAAACCTTCATAGACATCATGGGCAAAGACTGCTGCATTGGTCCAGGTTTCTCTTTTTGGACGGTACCCACCCAGGGTAGGTGGGAAAACACCTTGCCTCTCTAGTTGGCTTGATATTTTCCTGGCAATTACCTTCTCCAGCAGCTTGCCTATTGTATTCTGCATGGTTATAATTCGATATCCCTGAATTTTTGTGTGGTCTTTGTCAGGCTTCGGCAAGGGAATCAGATAGCTGTGTAACCATTCCTCCTTGATGCTAGCACTCCCTATACTGTTGTTGTACATGTCTGCTAGTTTCTCTAGCTCATTGTCGGTACACCTATTTATGTCGTCGTATCTTATGCCATCAGGACCTGGAGCACTGTTTTTTGATCGTCGAAGCACAGCCTTGATTTCTTTCACTGTCACTGTGTCTTCCTCCGAAGTGTTCTGGGCCTTGCATCTGTCTGAGGTGACCTCCTTGGCCAGATTTCGGCCTCCCATGTCTGTCTGGTTGCCCTGCTCAAGGTAGCGTTCAAAGAGGGCTTTGCCCTTGTCCTCGTCAGTCCTCTGCCAGGTGAGGTCAGCACCTTGGAAGTCTGAAATGCTCTTATTCTTGACTACACCACTCATGCTTTTATGTAGTCGCCAGAACAATTTCAGTGACTTGTCTGTGCTTACTCTTTGACACACCTCTGCCCATTTTTCGCTTTTAACCACCTTGACCAGTTTTTTTTAAATAGCTTACTTTTGTGTGCATCTCTCTTTCTAAGTGCAAGCAGGGACTAGGATGACCAGCTCTGTTCTTCTTGGCATTTTGCCATCTCCTTACAGCACTACGCTTATCCACCCAAGCCTTCTCCACCTCGAGACTCCACCACGGTGGCTGCTCCCAGCTTTTTTTCCTGCCCTGAAACGTTCTGCGCTTGTCACGTCTTATTTTACTCACCACATCTTGCCCTGTACTGTCATACTGGAACGTCTTTACCTTTAGCTTGTGCTGCCTGGTTCTGCCTTTCTCCACCAATATGCTGCAAGGGTGGTGGTCGCTGCCATGGTGTCCTAGGACACCCCATCTACACACTGTAGTGAGTGAAGGTGAAACTAGCACCAGATCAATAGCACTGTCCTCATCGCCCTGGACGGCTTGCTGTCCTGGTGACACAGCCACTGTTGATACAAACCAGGTCGATGGTTTCCAGTGCAGTCTCGAGCTCCTCCCCTTGTGTATTGGAGGAAGTGTTTCCCCATGATCTGCCTTTAGCGTTGAAGTCACCACAGAAAATAACATTTCTCTCGTGGCCTAATATGCCACTTAAACTCTGCCACTTCTGGGCGTCCATGCTCGCAATGCGGGCATAAACATTAACCAACACGAATGGTATACTGGAATGAACTCTCAACGCCTGTATTTGTATATCGTCACTGTCCCAACTGGACATGTCTAGCTCTGACGCCACCATGCTGTCGCGAACGAGAATCGCCGTTCCCAGATGTCGTCTGTTGTAGAAACATTTGAAGCCGGCAATTCGGAGTAGCTGATCGCCCAGTCTCGTCTCCCGGAGTGCTACAATGTCCTTCCTGTAAACTAGGGTTTCTAAAATAGAGCCCCGTTGTTTTACACTGGCACAGTTCCAATATAGAATACGGATGTTCCTGAGTCCTAGACGGTGACACTTGAGTCTAAAACGTCTCAAGCCACCGCGCTTACCTTGCTTCTTTTTCCCTGCGCGGCTACCACGCCGCTTCGTTATGTTGACTGCTGACCGCTCGGAAAAAAACACGTTCTTCCGCCATGTTGAAAAAACGTAAACACAGACTGCTGAGAACCACACACGCTGCTGAAAATTTACTCAAGGATAGCTTCGCTCGATGCACGAACTCCGTAGCACCCGCGCAGATCTTGAGTAGAAACTCCTGGTTTTACATCCTGCCACACCAATTACACGCAAGAGATGAATAAATCCATCCCCTACACGAAAAAGTTAACGAACACAAAACAACACGACCGTCCGTCGCCGTAACGTCATGTAAAGGAGATACAGTTAACTATTTTGTTGAATAGTAAAAGGAAGTTAATGGTTTTGTTTGTAAACAGATTCATTGCCAAACTAAAAGTAGGCTTGGATCAAACATAAATGGATGGAGGGGACATTGGAAGTAGGGGTGTGTCACAGTTATGACTTTACAGTTGTTAACTGATTCAATGTCTACTGATATTTCCAAATAAGACGTTCTATTTGTACAGGAGGGCGATATATTGCCTCACTGTGGGTATCGTGTTGTTTTGTTTCGTGGTATCTTTCTCAGTTGCAATGCTTCATCATCATCATGTGCCATTCCTGTAAGCGTGGGCGGTCAGGTTTTGCCATCTCACTCGATCACCAGAGTCGTGGATCAGCTCAGTGTTTATGTCTCGACCATGCCACGAGGCCAAGCCATCCAGGTATTTGCTTCTAGGTCTTCCTCTTGGTCTGTTCCCTTCAATCTTACCAGTTGTCACCAAGTTCTCCAATTCATTTCTTCTCATAACACGCTCAAAAAATTTTGACTGTCTGCGTCTAATATCTCTAATCAGTTTACGATCTTCATTTATTTCTTGAAGGACTTGTTCATTGGTCTTTCTGGCTGTCCATGGTATTCTTTGCGTTTTCCTCAGAAACCACATTTCTACAGCCATCAGATGTTTTTCAGCTTCACTGCTCATTGTCCAAGCTTCACATCCATGTAAAAGTACAGGTTCTATGTAGCACCTCAACACTCTTTCTCTCGCTTCAATTGACATCTTTTTATTGGTCAGTATGTTTGTCATCTTGCTAAAGGCTACTTTTGCCATGGCGATTCTTGTTCTAATCTCTTCAAGGCATCTCCCATCAGATGTTATTACTGTTCCGAGATAATTGTACCTATTCACTTGTTTAAGAATATTCCCATTTACTTGGATACAACATTGTGGTGTTTCGTTCTTCCTAGTGACGACCATAATCTGTGTCTTTTTACAATTTAATTATAACCCTCGTTGTTCACTGTGTGTAACATACGCATCTACTAAATGTTGCAGATCCTGTTCATTGTTTGCAATCAAGACTGTATCATCTGCATATCTAATGTTATTGATGCATCGACCACCAATGTTGATTCCTTCCATATCTTCAATATTTCTGAAAATACTTTCACAGTACAGGGAAAACAGATCTGGAGACATTACACATCCCTGTCTCACACCTGCCAGATTTCATATGGTTAAGAGCATTCTGAATCTCCATCTTGAAAATTGCTGGTCCTTCATTATTATTTTGAACATCGTAGTGTTCGTCTCTGTTGTCGTCATAAAGGTTTTTTTCACGTAATCTGACCATACATGTAAGATCTGATCTTTGTCTATTATGACTCTTCCATCTTGTGTCTTTAGGCAGCCTGCTGATGTACGTGTTCTTTGATTAGTAAGCTCCTGGATTCTTTTGTGCATTAGTTTCGCATTTTTACTGTTGTGTTGTTTTTAAATTTCTCCACACTTTTTCTCAAGCCATGTTTCTTTTGCGTCCCTACATAAGGTTCTGACGTTTCTGTGAATTTCTTCATATTTGGCAGGATTATTTTTGTTCTGTCTTCTTGTTTCCAGTAGTTGTAAAATTTCTTCAGTCATCCATGTCTTACGGCCCACTTTCTTTAATTTTGGAATAGTTTTTTCTGCTGCACAACTGATTGAATTCTTCAGCATTTCCATCGATCATCTGCATCTTGAAATAGGATCTCTAGATTAGACAATAAATCAAATTTGTTCTTTACTTCTATGTTAAAATTATCTTGTATTTCTTTGTCAGTTTTCAATTTGCACAAGTCATATTTAGGGTTTCCTGCTATTTCTTGACTTTCTTTAACTTTACCCTCAATGTGCCTGTAATTAATCTGTGATCACTGTAACAGTCTGCATTTAGAACTGTTTTTACGACTGTTAACGCATTTCGAAACATTCTGTTAATCATGCTTGCTTGCTTGCTTGTGTTCGTTGGCTTGAGCTCCAACGCAAAGTCCTGTATGTTGGATGAAGGCATCCTGTTGTCCAACATCAGTGTGATGTCATACAGGACCTGAAGTTTGCGTGAGTATCCGTTGTCCCATGTCTGGCTTATTGGTGTGCAGACTGGTGGTTCCTCGCCATACAGGCAGACACTCTCCGACTTCGGAGGAATCGGCGATCCTATTGACTTTCTGTTAATCATGATGTAATCTATCTGGTTTTTAATCCTGCTGTCTGGACTCCTCCATGTCCATAATCTTCTAGGATGTTGTTTAAACCAGGTGTTTCCTACAACAATTTCTTGTTCTTTTGCCCATTCTACAAGTCTGTAACCTCTTTCATTTCTCTCTCCCAAAAAATGGTTGCCTACACTGCATCCATCGCCTTGCTTTCTTATTTTTGCGTTGAAAACACCCATTATGATATTTATTTCTGATTTTTTGCAGTTCTTCAAAGCAGACTCCATGTCATTATAAAATTCCTTTATACTTTCTTCACTGCATTCACTTGTTGGGGCATATACTTGAATGATAATTATTTTAAAAGGTCTTCCGTTTAATTTTACTAACAGAACTCTGTCTGACACAGCTCAATATCCTCTGACAGAATCTGATGTTTGCTTATCTAATATAATTGCTACACCTCTTTGATGTTCTTCTCCCCCAGAGTAAATAATCGTACAATCCTCTCCTGTCCTTATCCCTGCCCCTTTCCATCTCGTTTCCGATATTCCTAATATGTTAATCTTCTCTCTCTCCATTTCTTGTTTGATGTTTTCTAATTTTCCATCTGCATTCATTGTTCTAACATTCCAAGTCCCTACTTTCAATGATATTAATCTTTTGCACCTAGTAACTGTTGACGGTCTGGAGTCACCTGGTGCGCATGACTATCCCTACCGGGCGAGGCTGCTCCTATGGAGCCCCCATTTACGCCGTTTCTCTGATTATTGATTAGTCCACACAACATGATTTTCTTGGCATCTATAAAGAAGGTAGTTTGCCATTGCTTTCCTTCCCAGCAGTGACCATACTGGTCAGTGACCATAGCCATTGTCTCCTTTAAAAAAAAAGAGATTCTCTGCCTACCGTCGTGAAGGTGGAGACCATAACCTACAACTATCTGTCAGCTGCTCTCTATCTTCATCCACCACCTGCACTCATGGCTTCACGTAACCCTGATCGGGGGGCTAAACGGGTACTCCGCCTTGCCCAAGGGTGTCCCGTAGGCTAGCGGAGGGAAGGAGGCGCCTTACTTCTCCTTTGATAGGGGATACCCCTACCCGCTACCCAGTGCAATGCTTAATGAACGGAAATTTACATTAAAACACTTGTTCACTTGATTATGTGCCTTGTCTGGTCTAAACCTACATTTAGTTTTGCACTGAATCAGTTAATATGGGCGCAGGCATGTATTATACATCAAATTAAAAGAGGTTGCATAGGGAAAACTACTGTATATAATAAGCTCATAGCACATACGGGAAGTTGCTTTAGACGATTAATCATCCCATGTCACTTAATTAATTAATCCCCACCCAGTGACACGGCAAGTGACCTGTGTCAAAGTCGTGTCAGGACTCATGAATTTACCGCCAGGAGGCCGTGAACAGTCAGCCCCGGCGGTGCTCGCGATGATATTAGACGCCAAGGAAAGCCTTGTGTTGTGTGACAAAAAAAATACAGGCACGATTTGAACCGTCAACACACTTCTATTGGTTTATCCCTGGGAGGTTTTGCATAGCAGAACAATAGAGGGTCGCACGGACATTGTGAAATCTAAAAGCGCCAAAGCCAACACCGAACGAAATATTTTATTTCCGTTATTGCTTCTAATAAAAGGGCGGTATCGATCCATCTATTAAAACGACAAGCTATGGATCCAGTGAATACAACAGTTATGGCATTTTTATTGAGCCAGTGTTTGTTGCCCGAGCTGCAGTGGCGAGTGACGAAATAGAAAAAAAAATCGCGAGTGCGACAGCTTAGAGTAAATTTGTCCTGAAGAAGCCGTAAAAAGATACTCGACGCTGGAATAAAGACCGTTTGTTGACTGGATAAATTGAGGAATTCATTAATCTACATTTAAAGGTGAAGAGGGGATTTTAATTCTCCCCGAATCGGCAATGAGCTTTGTTCGGAATCTATTCAACCAACAAAGTTTCGATTCAGTATTTAGCATTACAATACGTTGGCAAAAGCTGGAAAGTTAACGTTGAGTGTGAAATTATCGATTGGCGGTGCCTGGCATAGCGCGCTTTCAATCGTGGAGTTGTCACGAATACAAGCTTATAAACATGCAGCTGCCAGCTACATAAGGTTTTATAAACAGATTCTTCACAAAGATTCCCATTTAGTGAGTACAAAGACAGGGATGTACGCCACATGTGTCCGGGGAGGTACAATTCATCACTATCTAATGCCGTGCGGAACGGCATACGCTGACTTGTGTACTTTTAAGATAAGACGAGAGCAAATTAATTCAATGATTCATTTGTTCATTCGTTCATACGTTCGTTAGTTCGGTTATTCATTATTTGATTTGTTCGTTCGTGTATTCACTTTATAGAACAATAGACATTATTTACATTTTACAGTTCGTTCCCATAACTGAAGATGTAAACCAGTTAGCACAGTAAATTGTTCGTTGGGTAAAATGTATTATTTGTTTACCACCAAGGACGCATCCTATAAATCCACACTCCATGCACATGTCCACATTTAAAAAAAAAAAAATCATTTGTTCTAGGTTTCTTGTCTCTGTTGCGTTTGAATGTATTTAAATCTTAGTATACCGTGCGCGCCATGAGGTGCTCCCTGAAATTAGCAAACTCTTTTAAGAGTGGCTTCAGTAGCTGAGACCGGAACAAAAAATTAATGTCTTCTCCAGGGCGGTGCAATTAGACCCAGATCCTATTGAAACTAGAAGTCCAAATTAAACAATACAAATGGCTTGGATAATGTGGTTATCACGAAGAAAAACAAAGTGGCTTAAAGGTCGACAGGATCGACTTCATTGCACCGGGTTTTAATCCCATATGGCTCAGTCTTTTTCCGCAGCGAACTGCCGAAAGAAAACGACGGACGGGCAGAAAAATTAATGAGAACGTTCTTCAAAAAACAAATGAAAATCGTAAAATGATTATAGAATTTAAAAGTAGATAGGCAGATTTTTAGGGGTACGTTTCGAGAAGTCAACATGAAAACGTTGACATTCAAGAGTTAT
>JACEFZ010003302.1:512500-720090 GCA_014155875.1 Cepaea nemoralis
CCAGCCGAAATGAAAAGGCTTCCGAAAAAACCCACTCTGACATAGGATAGAAGATTCACCTAACGTCTATACTATTCCTACTAATAGAAAGCAATGTTAAATGCACTTCACGCACATCTATATTCCTATGCTAAAACTATACTCTAATATATTAATACCTTATTAAGGCATCTATGTTCCTGGAATCGAAAAACACTTAGCGAATAACACACTACTATCCCCTCTTTCCATCATTAGGGACGTGTATTTCTATTCCCACTCAGGAACATATCTCCTTCAGTTCAGTTTGGAACACACACTAAACTCCCACAAAGAAGTGGACACTCTTTATAGGTCATTTTTGCCGCATAGTCCTTGACCTTGCTTGACACCTCAAGTCCATACTTCATTATCACCGTTAGTGGAAAATTACAGATCTGAAACTTTTCCGTTATTCATACATCCAGACCGCAATATGCTGTCCAATAATGCTGTCTGCCTTTGTCGCAAACCAATTTTTCCACGCGACAGGTTACCTGTGCTGTTGGCGGCCCCTTCTGTGTCTTGACCTATAAACACATGCGCCTGGTCACTCCGTTGTTGGTTACCCTTACTGCTTCGTTTGTTAACCCTTCTTCTACCTGGTTAGTCGGTGTATACAGTCGTCTATCTGGGAATCATTAACTCTCAGTATTCCACGACATAGGCCCCCTCTTAAGAGATTAGACCGCGTCGAATCTTTCTCACTGTAGGTTTGATTCCCCATGATCCACATCCCTAGTCTTCTTCCTCCGGAGCTGGATGTCTGGATAAGAAATCTGCTCCTACATTCTCCTTACCAAGGATGTATTCCACTGTGAAGTCCAGTTGCAGCAACAACGTCCATCACATCCACCGTGCGTTGAGCTTCTGCGAAATAGCTATGACCATCACGTGTTGATGATATGATTGGATCCTCCCATGGCTCACCTCATTATCCAGTAGGCGCTCTAATTGACACCCTACTATACTACTCACGACTGAAACTAGTGTTGGCTCCTCGCTCCTGTACGTCCGGTCGACCTACTTTCGACTTGCGTCAGCGACGGCTCACAATACAGACGGATTGTCCCATCCTGATTGTAACACTGCTTCCATGTCCTCTTGGTTTCCCCCGGCTTTGCCTCTGGGGATGTTCCACCTCGTCCTCGATGGACCGAGTTGTCTTTCCCAAATCTCCCGGACTTTTGCTTCCAGGACCATCTTGGGCGATATTGTATCTGGTCAGCCAATCGTCGGTTGGAGTCCTGGGTAATTCTCGCTTTTCCCGACGTTACCCACCCCTTCTGAACTTGGTTACCGGTGAAACTTTCACTCTTGTCCTTTCCCTGACTTGTGATTTCCCTCCTCCTGTCGTTGGGTAAATCTGACCTATCACGTACTGTCCCATAGGCCCTCCTATGTTGTACTGGCGATCTCTGGTCTTCGTCAGGACTGGTAACCTTTGTCCCCATGGCTGCCATCTCCATAAAGTGCGAAGCTTTGCTCCCGGATCTCTCTTCATATTTCCTAATGAGATGTCTAGGGAGATTTTTCTTCTCTTCCCCGATCCGTATTTTGTAGATGTTCTTGGACACCACCTTTTCCACAGGATAAGGTCCTTTCCATCCTACTTGGAGTATATTGGTCTCTGCTGGACTCCACACTTCCACTTTGTCTTCCACTTTAAGAGCTAGTTTCCTCTTAATTCGCTTGTTGGGTGGTGCTTTCTGGCACTCCGAACAAGACTTCAACCACCGGCGTACATCTCCGGTCATTCCTGGCCAGCAATAATGGCCGGAAATTTGCTGCAAGGTCTCTCTGACACCCATATGTCGATTCTCGCCTATGATGTGTCCACTCTGAAGAATGTGAGGACGGTGGGTCTCTGGAACCACCCACTGCTCGTGCAGGTTATCTCCCCTCCCAGCTCCCAGAGTAGTTGATTCTTCAGAAAGTACTGTCCCCGTTCTGGTGGCTCAGCACTTCTTTGCAGCTTCCTGTAGCAAGGATGCAACGTAGTATCCTGCCTCTGGGCAGTATGCAATTCTCCTATCCCTGAGTTGTCGCATAGTGTCTCTGCCTCTTTTTCTTTCCCTTGAGATCCACTGACTACTGTTCCCTTTTGGGCTGGCTGTTTGGGCATCCCCAAAAAGACATATTTCGTGCCAATGATCATGGGAAATAAGGAGTCAGATAATACAGCAGCTGGAATAATGCCCGTGACGTACCTGGATGTAATCTCCACCTTGGCGATTGGCAGCGTCATGGTAACAGCACTCCTCATTGCCGGCTGTATTTCTGTGGTCTCCCCTGTAAGTTGGTCTGGGCTTACCAAGATGGCGTCCACCACCGCTTCCCCATCCAAACCGGTATCGTAGAGACAAGCAACCTGTTGGCCATTTACTTCAATCAGTTCAACCACAGGTGGTCTCTCTTGGTCCTGAGTGCCTTTCATCTCCTTGACCGTTTTCCTTGCCTTCCTCTGTTAATTCCTCGAGGTTGGTTATGCAATTGGCGTCGTTTGCCTTGCATCTGCAGTCCACAGTATTATGTGTTATCGACTGGCAGTGTGTGCACCCTGTTCCCTTCCTAGGTTTCCGTGTGTCCTTTTTGTTCCTTTCTCCTTCGCCGACCTCAGCCTTGTCTGTGATCACCGATGTAGGAATCACTTTGCATGCTGCGAAGTAAGAACTTTTAGGTTTCGATCTGCAGTCCTTCGTGTTATGAGATGGTACCTTGCAGAATGAACACCACCTCTCAGACCACTGTCGTTTCGCTTGAGAATTCGAGGTGCTCTGGTTTCCTACCTTCACCTTCTCTGAACTCTCCTCTGTGTGCTTTATATAAGGTTCCACTTTTTCTCCTTCCCAGTTTTTTGGTTTCTTTTTCTCTGGTTTCTCCTGACCTTTGATTTGTGTACTTAGTTCCTCAGTTTCACCATGTACTTCCACGAACCTTTCCGCCAGTTTAGTCACAGCCTCAATCCGTTCCGCCCCTTGTTCTCCCAAGAAGGTTCTGAGAGGTTTTGACATTTGCTTTCGCATCTGGTCGACCACCATCATCTCTTCGAGACTCTCATAATCCCTCTTGAATTCTGCCAAGTCCATCCATTTCTGGAGATAGAATTTCAGCCTCAGACTGTAGGCGGCGAATAGTTCTCCCGGCTCTCGTCTAGACGATCTAAACTTCTTCCTATACGTTTGTGCTGTGACTTCATAATGTTTCATCAAAGCGGCTTTTAATTCCTCGTACTGATTTTCCTGTCCTGGTGGTAGGCGTGTGTAGACCTCGTACCCTGAACCACGTAAAGCCTGGGATAATTTAAGAGCCCATCTGGTTCTCTCCAGTCCCATAGCGACTGCCATAGCCTCGAACCGAGCCAAAAACTGGTATATCTTCTCTTTACTTTCATCAAAGACCGCCAAGGGAAACTTCATGGCATGGTAACCCTGTCCAATCATGTGGGTTGCCCCAGGTGAAGATGAACTTCCTTCTGCTGCATCTATTTCACCCTTAGTTTGTGTCTTGAGCTCCAGTTCTCGCATGCGGTATTCATGTTCCCTTATCTTGTGGGCTTCTTCTGCTTCCAACTGGGCCTTCCGCTCCTCCCTTTCCGCTTGACGAAACTCTCGCTCTCTTTCTTGTATGTAATCAGTTAGCTCGGAACCAGCTAAACCAATTGCCTCCCAGTTGGCCCTCAGTTCGGCTTTTGTTACTTTAGGAGTTGCCATAGTTAAAGCAGGTAAGTCAGCACGTTGAGTAAAGACACCTCAAGGCAGTAAAGAAGTACTCACTATACAATTATATTCCACCTAGAACCTATATCATTTATCTATGTCTATCTAATATTATAACTCTACAACACCACACAGTACATCACAACCACTCTCTCATCCACAAGAGGAGATATAGGATAAAGACTTATGTAGACGTGTGACCGTGTGACTAGGTATGTAATGTGTCTTACCACCTATCCACATTCACCCTGTCTGGAACTTTCTCACTGTAAAGTCACCCGCATTTATGAAATGTTTCTACCATAAATGTAATGGCACCATATATCCAATGGACGTACTTCCATTAAAAGTCATCAATATATACTTCTATTTATTCCAATCAGTATGTCCCAACATGCAGGTACTCCGCTATGCCTGTGCCAATATGCAAGTACCCCTTTATGCATATGCCATGTTATGCCTTCAGGTCATATGGGTATTATGTATGTACACCGCTGCTCCACCAATTATGTCCTGTTATTTTCCCGAGAGGAAGTTGGAATCAACAAGCACATCTTTAAACTTATTATCTGTTGGGATTATTGACTGACTTTGGTCTACACTCCTCTCTTCTGTCTTCCCTTCCATATATCTATTTCTTTCACTCTCTCTGGTATTCTCTCAACACATACTCAGACAACAGTTCCTTTCAACAATAAATAAAAGATTTATTAATAAAAACTATGTCTGGTGTATGTATGGATATTGTCTATGTAGTTGGTATGTTCTTCTAGTGTGGCTGCCAGATAAGATGTTGATAGATAGTCTCCGTGTCTTCTCTCGTCTCTTCTCTCGGCTAAAGTACAGGACGGTACATAGATACAACAGAACGGTCTCACCCTGAATGCTCCGTCTGCTTGAGTCTGTAGATATATCCGTCTTTTTTGTAATGAAAAATGTTCACCACTGTATCAATGTACTTAAACCGATCACTATATGCTGTCAGCTTAAACTGAATGTTCGTTGCTTTCTTATAGCGTTCTTAATTCCATCCTGGAAAACACATCGAGTTTTTAGTATTCTCTATTTTTGTCCTGTAAAAGTTCTACACTGGATAGTTCGTAATTGGTATAGGCATTTGGTATGCACCTTGCAACTCTTCGATACTGAGTCATTTGAGTCTTTTTTTTTTTTAGTTTGTATGATCTCTATTTTCCGTTCTCTGTCCTCCTGACTTATTACGATGACACTTCTTTTCTTTCCTTTCTTATGCACAAGTGTCGTGCTTTATTACTTTAAAGTGCTTTCTTGTGGGTTATCAACACTGAGTGATCTTGACCACAGCCATCTGTGTTATATCTTAGTTGATAAGTCTCGCACTGGTATGGGAACCTGTGTGATATACATTTAATAATGAAATCTGTGTCTGCTTCCTCTTCTCTCCTATGTGAGTGTCTTTTCCTCCAGCCGAAATGAAAAGGCTTCCGAAAAAACCCACTCTGACATAGGATAGAAGATTCACCTAACGTCTATACTATTCCTACTAATAGAAAGCAATGTTAAATGCACTTTACGCACATCTATATTCCTATGCTAAAACTATACTGAGAGTCCAACAGGGGACAGCGATGCAGGGACATCGTTACGACCGCCAGGCGACTTAGCTCCCAGTAAGGGATGCAACAACTTCGTTGCGCCGCCAGGCGAATAGGAGTTACCGGCCTGCGAGATCGCTGGCTGACCAGCGGTCAGGCCGTCAACGCAAGACGCACGCCTGCCACGTGACGCCACGTCAGGCAGGAGGCAAGTTGCGAACCAGGGCCAGACAGCTCTGGGACACGGAACATGACGGACGTGTGATTGAGAGAAAGGCGTTGTATGGTTTCTGTATTGAAAGGCGAGTGTCTGGACATCTTGCGAGTCAGACTTGTGAACTGTATTGTGGATGTAAGTTGTAAAGTATCCATTATATATATATATGTGATCATCGTTCTGTATTTAATATGTTAATAAATCCATCGAACGATGTGTCGTTGAGTCTTACGTCAAATCACGTTGTATTTGTACTGTCTCACACTTGTTAGGAAAGCGAGCCAAGTTTAAGACCCTGACATGTGTGAACGTGGGGACTCGTCCCGCTTTAATTTACTTATATTTGAACGTGAGTAGCTCGTCCTTGTTGAACGTGCAGGTCTCGTCCAGCTTTAATTTAGTTAGAGTTGAACCTAGATGTGATCATAATTTACTTGGATTAGAGTTAAATGTGTTAATGTGATCATGGAAGGCTCATTTTGAATTATTACTACATTATTTAAACATGTGTAAGATCATTTGTAAACGTACAATGCATACATTTTGTTTGATCCTGTAAGCGTGTAAAACATTTGTGATTTGTGAAACTTGTCACCGTTTTGACCTTGTCGACATTGTGATCTTGTCGCCATTTTGACCTTGTCGCCATCTTGTAAACTTGATGTCTATGTCCTTACTGAATGTCATCTTGATGTAAGTGATGTGTCATCAATGTTGTAGAGTGTTAAGATACTTGTAGATTGTCTTTGTGCATTGAGTTTGTGGAACGCGAAAAGTGTTTGGAAAGAAAGTAACGTGTATTGTAAAAACTGTTGACGGACAAACTTACGACATACAACTACACTCAACGCCATACGAACCTAATCAACACTTAGTGACAAGCAGGCACACACCAACAAATAGACGCTAATTTATCTTCTTCCAAAATAAAAGCAGGTTTTTCCGTACCATCCGAAACCTTGCCGTAGAGGTCATTTGCGATTCGAAGTAGCGACCCTACAGTTCCTAGCCCGATTTCCAACCGTTCTTCACCGCATCCAGGGCACTTGAGTATAATCTTTTTTCTTTTCGTATACTTTAAAAATGCATTTCTAGGCACATATCGTCCATATAAACAGATTGTAAATTGTTGATTACTAACCACTTATAACATATTGTGTGTGGCTGGTATTTCATTGACATTTTTCCATCATGTCTTCATTATTTGATTTCATTGATATGGGGATAAAATTACAGTTACATGGTGATGAATTGACACAGTGGAGTGAGCAGAAATACGCTGAATACCTACTAGTTCAGGAAAAAGTAAATGAACGCGAAGAAAGGGCAGCTGAAAGGGCCGCCAAGCAAGTAGAGGCAGAAACAGCCTTAAAGCAAGCTGAGATAGATAGTGCACTGAAAAAGGCCGAGATCGAGAAAGAAACAGAACTGAAGAAGGCAGAAATAGCAGCTCAGAGCAAGAGAGAAGAACTGGAGTTACAGTTGAAAATGAAACAACTGGACACTGAGACTGCGATTAACAAAGAGTCTAAGAAATCTGAGAGACTGGAGAAAGAAAACCAGTACAAGAAATATCAAGGTATTGTACGTAATTATACCTCGGGTGACTGCATTGCAGCCTTTACCCAAAATTTTGAAACTTTAATGGAACATTATCAAGTTCCACTGTCTGAATGGAATATTGTGTACATGAGGAGTTTGTCAGGGGAACCTCTTAAAGTTATTGAAACCATCCCCAAAGACCTCAGAAAAGATTACCATTATCTGAAATCTAAGATTATGGCACATTTTATGTTAGATGAGGCAGGTTACAGAGAACAATTCAGTAAATTGAGCCCAAAACCGACTCAAACGTTCTCTGACTACCTCTGCTTAGTCCGAGATATTTTCACCAAATGGACTTCAGCAGCCAAAATTGATCATAATTATCAGCGATTAGAAGATCTAATCATTAGAGACAAAATTGTATCATCTATTCCTTCAGCCTTTGCTAAATTTTTTTTAGAGAATGAATGCTCTAGTGTGGATGAGATTGAAAGACGTGGTTCGGCTTACTACACAGCCAACAAACATTGCTTTGCTACTGAAGATACTAACATTAACTTTGTAGCAGCGGCTAACTATGACAAATAACCCTATAGTAGGCAGAAATCTCACAGGCCTACCTCTGAGAAATTTAATCATTGCAATTTTTGTAAATATTCACATCATCAGGGTGAAATGTGCGATCAGAACCCAGGGTACCAGACTTACTTATTAAACATGGTAAACAGACAGGACAAGGAACGTAAATCCTTCAAAAACTCACGAAAATGTTTCCTCTGCAAGGCATGGGGACACCATCGGAAAGATTGTAAGGGCAGGCATATGACCAACAAAGCAAATGCCGCCTTGTTTGATAGTTCGTCTTCTGATGAAGAAGAGCCAGAGAAACATCCTGTGAACTCAGCACAGGCTTTTGACATTTTCAACGCAAACAAATGCTCTGTTTGTAACACCTTCTATGAAGATGGTATTTTAACATGCGGGCATGCCATCCCTATTGCCAATGAAGAAGCTAATTTGGTAGTAGACTCAAAAGGCAGAATAAACATCCATCACGGATATGTAAATGGCAAATCTGCTACAGTCCTTCGCGACACGGGCAGTTCACTCATTGGCCTGAAGAAAACGTTCATAATGCCTACAGACTATACAGGCAGGCACGTAACATGTAGAACATTCTCAGGCAATATTGAGAAATACCCATTAGCATGGGCATATATTGAAACACCTTTCCTCACTGGGAAAGTAAAGTGCGCCGCACTAACCAGTCCAGTTTGTGATATAATTATTGGTAATTTACCTGAGGTAAATGATAAACCTCATGACATAACATCTTCATGTATTGATGATACCATAACATTACCATCAAATGTCATCATTGAAAATGTCACACCACCTATTGATTGTAAAGTAGCTAATGTAGCACTAAGTTCTCATGACATCATTGAAACTGTTGTTCCATCATCATCTGACATCATTGAGTGTGTGAACGCAGTAACGAGAGCTACTGCTAGAGTGCAAGATGAAATAAATCAAACTGAGGCTATACAATTACTCGGCCCAGTTTCACTACCTACTAACACCATGAAGGAAGCATTTGTAACAGCCCAAAAAGCTGATCCTTCATTGTCAAAATACTTAGACCTGATCGGCAGAAAGCCAAAAGTAACCAAGAATGCAAAATGGCATTTTGCTATGAAAAATGATATACTCACCAGGTATTACACCAGAGGTGACATTACCACAGAGCAAACTGTTTTGCCAGCTAGTTATCGCAAGCAAGCCTTACATCTTGCACACGATATACCTCTTGCAGGACATATGGCATACGTTAAGACCAGATCAAGGTTATTGACACAATTTCACTGGCCAAAATTTTGCAATGACATTAAAGAATATTGCAGAAGTTGTGACACCTGCCAGAAATTGGTTAAAAAAGGTAAACACCCACAGGCAAAGTTACAAGTTACCGACTTAGCCAGTCGACCTTTTGAAAAGCTATCGGTTGACATAGTGGGCCCTCTTAGTCATACAACAACTAGAGGGAATAAATTTATTCTAACTGTCATTGATCAATGTAGTCGCTGGCCCAGAAGCTATTCCGTTAAAGAACATAACTGCCAATGACATAATGGAAGTGTTCTTCCATATTTTTTCTAGGATAGGTTTTCCAGATACTATCCAATCTGATAGGGGCACACAGTTTATTGCCGCATCCACCCAAGCTTTCACCAAAATGCTGGGAGTGAAGCAGTGTTTCAATTCCCCCTACCATCCTCACAGTAGCGGAGTAATAGAAAAGTTTAACGGGGATCTTAAGCACATGCTTGCAAAAGTAACGCAAGAACACCCCAACAACTGGGATGTATATCTACCAGCTATTCTTTTTGCTTATTGCGAGGTACCTCATGCTAGTACCGGTTTCTCTCCTTTTGAACTCATCTATGGTGCCAAACCACGTGGCCCATTGACCATTTACCACCAAATGTTAACTGACTCTACACCAGTACTTAAACCCATATCATCATACTTATATGTGACATCATTGCGTGAAAGAATCATCAAATCTTGTGTTATTGCAAAGAATGCACTAAAACTATCGGGTGCTACTTATAGACAGTATGCTGACAAAGGTAACAGGACAATAACATTGACACCTGGACAGGACATTCTTCTTCTGCTACCTAGTGACAGACACCTTCTGGCTGATTCTTGGCAGGGACCTTTTAAAGTGACAAGACAGATTTCACCTGTAGACTACGAAATCCTTATAAAAGACAAACATAAAATATTTCACATAAATATGCTAAGACCATACCACAACAAGACGATACAACAGCTTGTACAGTGATAATAGATCACGAAGACGACGATGCTAGTGACGAAATTCCAACACCTGCATTAGACACGACAGACTGCTTGAAGGAGATCAAAATCAACCCAAATTTAACTCAAGCAGAGACAGACAGTTGCAAACAACTTATACAACAGTACAACACCATCTTTTCCAACAACCCAGGACAAACAGAATTAGTACAGCATCACATCACACTCACATCAAACACACCCATTAGATGCAGACCATACACCATCCCATTACATTACAAAGAGCATTTACATCAAGAAATCATCAACTTAGAGAAAAATAACATCATAAGACGATCCCAATCAGACTACTCATCTCCCATGGTCATAGTATGCAAAAAGGACAATACCATAAGACTGTGCATCGACTACCGAAAACTGAATAAAATAACTGTTCTAGATCTTGAGCCAATGGCAAACACTGACGATCTTTTGACAGAACTGACAGACGCTAGGTTCTTTACGACGGTAGACATGACGAAAGGTTATTGGCAGATTGCTGTAGACGAACAGAGCAGACATCTGACAGCATTTGCCACACCTTGGGGACTGTACGAATGGTGCAAACTTCCATTTGGGCTTGTTAACGCCCCAGCCACATTTGTACGTATGACACGACTCCTTCTAGTAGAGATTCCTAACATAATCTGCTATATTGACGACATATGTATTCACACAGAGACAATGACAGAGCACATGAAGACATTAGACCAGACATTTGAACGGATCAGACAGCACGGACTGACAGTGAAGCCTGCAAAAGTAGACATAGCCTACCAGGAAATATCATTCTTGGGTTACAAATTATCCAATGGCTTTGTCACGACAGACGATAAAATTGTGTCCAAGATACTAAAACTCTCACTTCCGACTACTAAAAAACAAGTCAGAAGTTTGTTGGGTTTAATAAATTACTACCGGCAGTTTATTCCTGATTTTTCTGAACTGACCGAGGTATTTACTAATCTACTAACAAAAGATAAACCAGAGAAAATTGTACACGATCAATGCCTAAAAATTGCATTTCATAAAGTTCTATCATGTTTTTCTGATAAGAATGAACATAATCTTATCCTTAAATTGCCCGATATCCGTTTACCTTTCAGATTACGCAGAGATGCGAGCTCCGTGGCGATTGGAGCAGTCCTGTTGCAGGAGTATAACAACATTCTCCACCCCGTTTATTTTGTATCCAGGAAGCTGAAGGCCCGAGAGCGGGCATGGTCCATTCCTCAATTGGAAGCCCTAGCTTTAGTAGTAGGTATTACAAAATTATCTAGATTTCTTCTAGGACGCCATTTCATCGTAGAATCGGACAGCAGCCCCTTACGATGGATGAATTCAGGTGTGCCATCGAACCATATGGTAGCGCCTTGGTCTTTGAAACTTCAAGATTATAGCTTTGAGGTTCGACATATCCCAGGCAGAACCAATTCAATTGCCGATCTTTTGTCACGTTGTCCGACCGACCCAGTGAGCACCAATGTCTGAGTGCAGTATGTAGTAATACACTCAGACCGACACAGCCATTTAGCAGTGAATAGTGGTTTTTTCATTCACAAAAAGCTGTGTAATGTCTACAATATTGTGATAGGGATTACTCCCATTATATATAGTGTTCTTATTTTACTAGTTCATGTAGTGATTGTCGTGTATAAATGTGCAGTATGTGGTAGAAAGCGAACTTTATTAACTGTATATATTACGTACAAAAACAGTGTCACTTTCGCACTTACCTGAAGCGAATTATCCAACTTGACAGTGACAACTTCGTGTGGAATTTTCCAGGAAGATTTTAATTACGAGTGTGAAAGTAAAAACTGAACAGTGACGACTTTTCTACACCTCTGCAGTGAACCGAAATCTTTAATGTTCGACTGAAACATCTAACACATGAACATTCGATCGTAATCCAGAAGATTGTGTAGCAACATCCAACACGAACTTTGAGAACATTGTACCTTCCCTAAACTACATCAAACCGGAACAGGTGTGTTCTAGCAAGCTTTACCATCAGCTGATTGTAGGGTTCGTGTGTACTTCCGGATTAATTAGAAATTTAGAACAAAAAAAATAGCAGACAACATATAAAAGGTTAAAAAGTTTTGACGATTCTAAAATGTTTAGGATTCTATAAATTGAATACACGAATTGTGTGTTTATTTATTTCTCTAATGTAATCTTAGAATCATATCTTGATTAACGTATTCATATTACCGACTTTTTCTCGTTAATATGAAGAAACGTCAAGCAATGACACTAAGAAATTAAATAGTTATTGTAACTTATTGTGTTTCACTAATGTTAAAATTATTTCCCTTTCATTTATTGTTATTACATTTTCACACAAAGGGCCATAATTTAAATGTATATGCTAATGTGTTGTGTGTAATATAACATGTTGTTGTTAAAGTGTTGACACCACAGGCAGGCATCTACTGGGCATGGCAGAGTGTTGCCAACATTGTATACCAACACAAGAACTCCTGGCCAAGTAGGGACAGGGTTGGAGTGTTTTATACGACTTATATAAAGTCGTATTTCAGTCTGGCTAGATGGTTTTTGTTCCAAGAACCATATTATTATTTTTTTTTCAAATTGCTGCGAGGTAGATGCGTGAAGCTGGAACTACTGATCTGACTGGGTGATAATACAATTGAGGTAACCAGCCATCGAGAGGGTGAAGGCCTGATATGTGTTAAACATGAAAGCACCACATGTCTTGTGTACCCAACTCCCAGTTCTTATATATTCTATGCCATGTGTGTATTTTTGATAACGTTGTGTATAACAATAGAAAGGTAGACTCTGACAAGGGTATACTATTAACCCAACAGGTACAGACATTATACATGAAAGACGACATCTTTCATGGATTTACCGGGGGAGCGTGTCAGAGTCCAACAGGGGACAGCGATGCAGGGACATCGTTACGACCGCCAGGCGACTTAGCTCCCAGTAAGGGATGCAACAACTGCGTTGCGCCGCCAGGCGAATAGGAGTTACCGGCCTGCGAGATCGCTGGCTGACCAGCGGTCAGGCCGCCAACGCAAGACGCACGCCTGCCACGTGACGCCACGTCAGGCAGGAGGCAAGTTGCGAACCAGGTCCAGACAGCTCTGGGGACACGGAACATGACGGACGTGTGATTGAGAGAAAGGCGTTGTATGGTTTCTGTATTGAAAGGCGAGTGTCTGGACATCTTGCGAGTCAGACTTGTGAACTGTATTGTGGATGTAAGTTGTAAAGTATCCATTGTATATATTTGTGATCATCGTTCTGTATTTGATATGTTAATAAATCCATCGAACGATGTGTCGTTGAGTCTTACGTCAAATCACGTTGTATTTGTACTGTCTCACACTTGTTAGGCAAGCGAGCCAAGTTTAAGATCCTGACAGTTGCCATTGAAATTATGGAAAAGTTAAATGAACTGAATGTCCTACTTTAAGGCAATGGTGTGTTTGCACATGAATTGTATGTATATGTAAAATCATTTCAGGCAAAACTCTCAATGTTCTCCAAACAAGCAAGTGAAAAAAGATTTTGTCACTTCCCTTTGCTGAAACAAGAAACCATTTCTGGTGAAATGACTGAAAAATACAAAGCCCAATTAGATGCATTGATTGAAGAATTTGGATGGAGATTCCAAGATTTAAAGAAATTAGAGCCATTGTTCAATATTCTCAGTTCACCTTTTAGTGCAGAAGCTGATACAACCACAGAGGACGTACAGTTGGAGCTGCTTGACTTACAAGCAGATCATGACCTGAAAGAGAAATTCAAGCTTTATCACAAGAATCATTTCCCAACTTGAAAAACTTTGAAGCTAAACTTTTATCATTATTTGGATCAACATACATTTGCAATCAAGCATTCTCTTGCTTGAAGATCAACAAATCTAAGAATAGGTCTTTATTGTCGGACTGCAACTTGCATGCTGTCATGCGAATTTCAACAAGTAAACTTGCTCCAGATTTCAAGAATATTGTCAAAAATTGCAAGCAGTTACATACATCTCATTAGAAATCAACAACTGTAGTGACAATGTAGTCGCTGTGTGTCTAAATTAAAGCCATTGATAGATAATAAAGAATATTTGTTATAATAACAAGTTGTAAAATCGTGTTAACAAATTAGTAAATGTTTTTGTCCATATTGTCAAATATAATGTATTCTGTATAAGTAAAATAAAATTGCAATAATTAGTTATTTATACAGCTTAATAACCTATAAATAATTAATAATTACTTATTGTGATAGGTTGCTGTCAACAAAATGTATATATATATATATATATATATATATATATATATATATATATATATATATATATATATGCGACCCGCCACTAGCTTTACATTTGTCAATGTGGCCCTCCGCATGAAAAGTTTGCCCACCCCTGGTCTAAACGAAATGTGTAGGGAACATAACATGAGAATTAGCACAAACAAAACAGAGGTAATGACTATAACTAAAGAAGAACAAATAACAACAATTCACCTAAACGAACATCCCTTGAAACAAGTAAAGAGTTTCAAGTACCTAAGAAGTATAATATCATCAAATGGCAGATCAGAAGACGAGATCGGAAATAGGTGCAATAAGGCAAATCAACTCATTGGACAAATGGCTGCAATACTAAAGAACAAACATGTATCAATAACTACTAAGAAAGTACTTTACAACACAATCTTCCTGCCAACTCTATGCTACTAATGCCAAACCTGGACAATGACAGAAAAAGATAAAAGAAAATTCACAACAACAGAAATGAGGTTCCTGAGAAGAATACTCAACGTATCAAGAAGATATAAGATCAGAAATGAAGAAATCAGGACTAAAGTTGGGGTTAAAGTAGCACTAGATTTTATCAGAAAGCAGCAAGTCAAATGGTTTGGCCATGCAAGTAGGTTACCAGTCAACAGCATAGCCACAACAAGCAATGATGTACAGACCCGATGGAATCAGAGGAAGAGGCCGACCACGTAAACGTTGGACGGAGGGAATAGCAGAGTCCATGGGAGTATCGATACATGAAGCCCATAATCGGGCACTCTCACGAAGTTTATACTTCACCTCGACACCGCAAGGTACAAGAGGAACATGATGAGATGGGATGAGACTGATTCTCATGACATGTATTTTCCTTGTCTTTGCTTCCTTCTACTGATGGTTCTTATTGTGGCAACGATTGCTTTGTGATCTGTGATTATACTTAAGTGGGGCACCGCCCTTGCATCTAATATATTTCTCTTCCTGTTATTTCTTGTTAATATAAAATCAATTTTGCGTTTACTCTTAGTATCTAGATCGTTCCATTTATACCCGGTGTACATTTGTGAGTCTTTGTGTTTACAGAAAGTGTTTGTTATATACATGTCGTGTTGGCTGCATTGCTCTATCAGTGTACTTCCGTTATCATTTCTTTCATTAAGTTGGTTTCGAAATGCTCCAAGATGTTTTTTCTATGCACACTCTGTTGTGTCCCAGTCTTGCATTGAAGTCACCCATTACTATGATGTTGTCCTGCTTATCTATTTTATTTAGCACGCCATGGATGTCTTCATAGAATTCCTCGCATTCTTGCTCATTATTGTTTGTATTACGTGGTGCGTATATCTGTACATATGTTGTAATTGTTTGTTCTTTTATTCTCACTGTTATGATTCTTTCTGATATACATTTCATGTCTACTGTTTGTGGGGCCAGGTGGAGGAGGCGGAGGAACAGGTTGAGAACCTATATGTGGAAAGAATGAGATTGCTGTGGATCGGCAGGGGTTCTGGAAGAATCTCAAAACTGAGAGGGAAGACCAGGAGAACTTTTAATCAGATAGCGGTGGGAACGATTAGTAGTATAACTCTTCGGTGGCTGTTGAATGAGGGGACGGAGCACGTATGGGAATGTCCTGAGTGCAGTGATGTCGGTTCTTAACTCAACTCAACTCAACAGAAGACAAACAACTGACAAATGACGCGATTTCCCAGATATCTGTCACGAGATGTGCATGATTTAATAGCTGTATCATAGACACCAGACATGTCACAAGAAATATGTAGATACCTAACTATTTTCACCACATTTAACATCCGCAAGATGAAGCTTGATGCAGTCAACATAGAGTAAGCAAGTTGTCATCGATGCATTTCACACCATCAGGGCATACATTTAACGGTAGCTGGTCGGGACCGTCCTCCGAGGCGGTAGAAAGATTCACTGTGGACTGTCACCGTCGGTGTCCGAAGGCGACGCGGACAGATAGGACAGCGAGGCGAGGCCCGAGGCCCACAAGGACAGGTCTTACATCGAGGTCTGAGGCCCACAAGAACAGGTCTTACATCGAGGTCTGAGGCTGACATGGGCAGGTCTGACACCTGAGGTCTGAGACAAGTCTGACAGCGAGGTCTAAGACAGGTCTGACAGTGAGGTCTGAGACAAACTACAGTTGGCTCAGTAGAACTCCGTCGTTGGACGTAGTGTACTCGTGTCAAGTACGTCATTGGGATGGTGATTGCACACGTCTGCCAATAGGCAAAGTAGTGAGATAGCAGTGCGAGTTCTCTGTCCAACACTGGCAGTGCCTGTATAGGATATTTGACGAGTAGTGTTCCATGTGTGATTGGTAAGAGACATTGCAGGCATGTTGTCCTATTGTTTGTGTGTCACATTTTAGACTTGGTAGAGACAGATGCGTGTCCACTAACAGAATGGCATGACCAACTGCACTTAACAAATTATAACCAGGATAGGCACGCTGATGGAGGAGATCGATTATTTCGTGGACCTTATGCCGTAAGTGCCGGCTCCGTGGCTAAAGGTTTGCGAAAGCGGTTCGTGAGCCGGGTACCAGGCGTTCGAAGCTCAGCTGCGACCGATTTGTGCAGCAGACCGTGTCGCGTTGTGTTATAACGTGCTGGTAAGAGAGCCAGTCGTTCACAAAGCAATGGCAAACTACTGAACGTAACACATGCCTAGTACATCAATAGCAGTTGAAAAATGCTGATGTTGACTGAAAAGTCCCGTAAGGGATATGCAACCAAAAAAAAACTGCCGTAAGTCGCCATTGTCCTGACTTAATTGTCTAAGACACAGTGGCTGAATGTTGACAATAAATCCTTCTACAAGGGATAAAGGGAGGCGGTGTTGATTAAGAAAACAACAACACATGAGTCACCCGATTTATGGCAAACCAATCTTCAGAGGCTGAGAAGTCTATTGAGACAGTCAGGTCCAGTAAGTTGACCTCTGTACAAGAAACTACTGGGGATCTATTGAGACTGTCAGGTCCAGTAAGTTGACCTATGTCTAAGACATGCCTGATGTATCTATTGAGACTGCAAGGTCCAGTAAGTTGACCTCTGACCCCCCTCCAAATAAAAAAAGCTAAGTATTATTGCGGAATAGTTGGAGAGAGGTGATGAAGTGTATACATGGACGCGTCAATCATATCAATACACTCATCAATGTGCCTCTCGTTGTGCCCAAGGAGTCTATCCGTATGTGGAGTCCATACTCGATGTTCTGACTATCATATACATAGTCGGACACAATCGCTGTGTATTGCCACACCCTCAGGCTGGTCTCAAATTCTTGTGGCCTGGTCGTCAATATATGTTGTAGGACAGTTCCAATTGCCATCGTGAATTTATTTAAAAGCTTGTGGTTCGATGCTTGCCAGGTCGTTTCGCTGTTTTCTTCATTTTCTGTCTGGCCGCTCCAATTTACATATTTTTTTTCTGCAGGCATCCAGGCTAGATCGCCGTGAAGATTCCAAATAAAGGTGACGTCATAATTGTATATGTTAATATTGTGAGCGTGATGAACGGTCGCGCCAGCAGTGTCCTCTTTACGGTGGAGGAGCAAGGAGGCACCCCCCCCCCCCAATCAGCCAAGTGCCGCCCCGTTAAAGTGCACACGGTCGTCGACATCATCTGTACATACCACAGCCACACAGATCAGCAGCACCAAGAGTATTCCTGGAACTTGATGTGCCGGCGACCGAAACAGTCGGATCAACTCTACAGCTCACAATCCTCCTGACAACCGTTCCCACCCATCCAGCACGGTTTCTGTCGGTCTGCCTCTTCCTCGTTTCGTACTGATCTTTCCTGTTGTCACGATGTTCGCCAGTGTCTCTCTTCTCATTGCATGACCAAAGAGTCATGTTTGTCACTTCTCATACGAGGTGCACATGGGGTACCATCAATCTTTATTGACGACGCCGAACTAGAGATGGTAGACCATTTTACATATCTAGGATCAGTGGTAAATAGCAAATTATCCCTAGATCAGGAAATCAACATACGGATTGGTAAGGCAGCAACAACAATGAACAGGTTAAGAAAAAGAGTCTGGGAGAACAGGAAGCTTACTGCAAAAAGAAAAGTCCTTGTCTATCAAGCCTGTGTCCTTAGTACTCTTCTTTATGGCAGTGAAACCTGGACAACTTACTCACACCAAGATAAACATTTAAACAGCTTTCATATGCGGTGTCTGCGAAGAATTCTTGGTATTAAGTGGCAAGACAAAATCACAAATACTGAAGTATTGGAAAGATCCGGTTGTGTGACAGTTTATTCCATGCTCAGTCTTCGTAGACTTAGATGGATAGGACATCTTAGGAGGATGGATGATGGTATAATACCAAAGGACATCTTTTTTGGTGAATTACAGATGGGTAAGAGATCCCAGGGTCGGCCTCTACTACGATACAAAGATGTGTGTAAGCGGGACATGATTGATACAGGTATTGATAATGCTCATTGGGAGCAAGTCGCTGCTGAACGTGTTGCATGGAGGGCAAAGATCAGAAATGGAATAAAGACAAAGGAGAAAATTATTGCAGATAAGTCACACACCGAGCGTTTGTGACGTAAGATGGTGCATGATGGTGGAAATGACCAAGTGTTCACATGCACCCACTGTGAACGGACATTTACAGCGCAAATTGGCCTTATCAGTCACATGCGCTACCGCCATATGTAAAAGGTATTATGCCTTTTTAAATCATACACTATTGTCTGTCAAGACGGCAAGGTGCCAATGAATGATATATATATATCAAGTTGTATGTTCATTAGCCTATTCCGAGTAATCGTTGTTATTGACTTTGGCAGTGCCAGGTTATAGCAATTGAGGTCTCAAAATCAAAATATCAGCTGATTACATCTATATCTATATGTAAATATGGCCGTTTGTATTTTCTTAAACAACGTGCAAGCCTAGAATTGTCCGTGTATTATTGTGTATCTGCATATGTGCAATGTTAAACTGGCGTCTGTTCACTCACCATAACATCTGAGTACGGCAATGAAAGCAATAAATACACACAGTCTTAGAGGCTGCATGTTGTCATGTGTTCTATCGAAATGAGATAAACAACAGCCAAAGATATATGATAAATAATCAATGAATGAATCACTGAAAAACGAGAAGTAGGTTGAGAGCTTTACCAAAGACAACTACAAAAAACAATGAACGTTGCGGCCAAAGCCTTCGTCAGCACAGAACAAACAAACAAAAATCGATTAAACTAATACACGATCAACACTACATGAATGTCTAAATAACAACTCATCTGTGTCCAAGCTATAGACGGCTATCCATGGCTGGAATGGAACGGATGTTGTGTTAAAGGGGTCAACTGACTAAAGGTCAGTACAGCCAGAAACTCGGTGATTGGTTAATTCAACCGGTGAGGGAACCCGCGTTAGGGGGATCGGGGTGCGCCCAGGAGGGCGAATGGAAAAATATGGATGTGTCACTCTGAGGCGATGTAACGGATGCAGTACGCAATTCCGCCAAGTTCGAAACGCTGCTGTGGGCAATATATGTGCAGGCCAGCAATCGTTTGCTATCAAAAGGTAGCACAAGTGACGGTAGTTCAGAACGCAATGAGAAACGACCCCATGCAAACCAACCAAGAAGTCACAGAAAGCAGAGATACTGCTGGTGGTGACTCCCACGTCCTGCGAAGGACTTACAACTGGCTATAAAGTTGACTATAAGGTAGCGGAGATGGAGGGGGGGGGGGGGGTTGGGGGGTTGGTGGATAAGGGGCGTAGGGGATTTAAATAAAACTGTGTTGGACATTGAGGCCGTGAGGGGAAAGTGAACCCAATTGGAAGATAAGGACGGTTTTCCAATGTCTTACGATCGCGTTCGTGAGATGTGCACGATTTTATCGCCGTAACACGTATGTCGGCAACCCCACAGTGGTCGGAACTGTTGAAGTGTAGGGGTACCGGTTTCTTGGCACCACTGTCGATATCGGATAAATGTTGTCTAAATCTGTCCGCAAGCCGAAGACCCATCTCTCCAAGATACCTCATGTCGCAACGTGTGCAGATGATCGCATAGATGACGTTGCGGCTCGTACATGAGAAACTCTCACGGATGTGGAAAGTAGTCTTAGGGAAAGTGAGACTTGTGGTTTGAAGGACATATGGACAAGTTTTACAACGAGATCGAAGACATGCAGTTGTGCCAGGAGGAGAGTGATGGGATTGTGATAGAGTGCTATGAACCAGCACATCCCTCAGGTTACGATCACGCCTGTATGCCACAAGTGGGGCTTCTGAGAAGACACCGCGAGTGGTCGGATCTGCCTTGAGGATGGGTAGATGCCTCATGAGAATATTCTTGGCAGCAATATTATGAGGATGGTAGGTAAGTGAGAGAATAGGTCTACTATTGCGTGGTTTCGGCCTGGAAGAGAGAGCCTCGGCACGACTAATAGACTGGCAGCGGTGAAAAGCTGTAGACAGAACATTCTCCGGGTAGCCTCGAAGGCGGAAGAAATCCAACATTTCGTGGGCTTTTTGACGGAAGTCGTTGTTATCATGACAAAGCCGTCGGAGACGTAGCAGTTGTGAGAAAGGAATGGAATCCTTGCAAGAGGGAGGATGGGAGGAGGTGTAGAGCAGGAATGCATGTGAGGCAGTCGGTTTATAGTAAACCGTCGTGCATAGGCCAGCAGAACCTAAGGAAACTGTTATGTCTAGGAAATTAACAGCCGACGAGGAAATAGTGGAGGTGAGTCTGATGCTAGGATGAAAGTTAGAGAAAAAGGCGATAAATCGGGCGATATAATTGTATGTGCATAACTGATATACATCTGAAAGTGGTTTCTAAATGGCGTCATCACATTTGGATGGGATTTTATAAAAAAAACAGTTTAGAAGTATAACAAACACTTCCAAAAGTCATTTAGCGATATGCTAATGAAGATTGTATAACTAGTTGCCCAAATTATTGTCATCATGGCATACGGTGAGACTACCTCACTCTATATGTAGATATGGAGGACATCATACAGCGATGGAATACCACAACAGCTTTCAATGACACATTACACGACAACGAGCTACCTAATAAATGTCCACTAACAGAAATGTGAACGATTTGTAGACAAGTAATATATATATCATCATCATCATCATCATCTTCCTCTTCTGCCGTCAAGCGTCGTGGGGAGGAATAATCTCATATATATATATATGAGATTGTTATAATCCTGTTATTGTAACTGATGACAGCTGGCTGTTCTCTCTACTGCCTAACCTTTGCTACTGCCTGACACACACGATATAACATGCTTCTGGCCTGGGCTGACATGATGTATTTAATTAATATAGGCGGATTTCTTGCGATGGCTTCTCTTCAAAATTCAGGCTCTGGTGCTTCCGTTTCAAAAGCCATCCAACTCTGCCAAATGGTGTATTAGATATAACAATAAACATCAGCAAACTCGTTGTCCAGGTGGAACAAACGAACAGACTCTAGAAGCACTTGCCAACAGCATTAACAACTAGAAGCCGGATGACATGTCAATATTTATTTCCTGTGAACAGCGTGTGATAAATATGAATCATAATACTAATAATCATCAGAATACCGTTCCCGTACAGTCAGGAGGGCCAGTATCGTAGCAATAAACATAATCACACAGCTGAACCTAACTATTCAAATCCTAAGACAATGTCTCACCGCCTTGCGTCGGTTCTAATGCCTCTTATCGGTTGACCGTTCTGTCACCTTGGCCATTCTCGCCGAGTCCTAGTTTATACATTCATGGCCAGCTGTTGGTCCTGACTGAGAGGAGTAATGTTTTAATAATCTAGCTCTTCTACCAAGTAGTTACTAGCTATCACTGCCATGTCCTAAAGGTTTGTTGGCAATCTTCTCTCCTGTAATAGTCTCATGCCGCCTTCCGTGCCGCCAGCCAAAGCTCTACTCTATTGTTGCTAAACTAACCCCTGTGACGTTTTTTACCTTCTCAAGTCACTTAGCGACTTTTTCTCTCTGTTGGTTCGAGATTACTTCTCAGATTCTTTGTGACTTATTCATTACGTCATTCATTCTGACTCGCTACATGGCACATGTTGCCCTACTATCTGCTTATATTTTTTTTTTGTTTTCCAACTTTTGCGTTCATGTCTTCCATGACAATTAGGACCTCTCATGACTTTACAACTGTCAGTGTTTGTTTTAGATCTTCATAATGTTCCTATAGCTATTCATCACTATAATCAATTGTTGGAGCATACGTCTGAAGAATTACTATGTCAAACGATCTTGCCTTAATTTTGAGTAGTATAATCCTATCTTTATGAGTCTAGAATCCACTAATATGTTTCTCTAAATTTATTTTCACTAAAATTCCTACTCCTCTCTCGTGATGATCTCCTCCCGAGTTAATGAATATATAATCTTCTCTCCTTATATAACTCGCATCTGTCCATCTTGTTTCAGACACACCTATAATATATAATTCCGTGTTTTTGGCTTCCGCAATAAGGCTGTCAAATCCTGCAGGTTCCCTGCTGGATGCAGGGTGCGTACGTTCCACGTACCAATTCGTAGACTCCCACGTCTACTTTTCATGTGGGTATTGTCAGAATGCACCCTTTCAAAAGAATTTGGGATGCATTCGTCATTATGTACTTCATTATTCACTATAGGAGTTGTCTATTCCCTGATAATATTGTCAACACTCCAACACCAACTGTAATGCTGTGTTCAGAGACGGTGGAAAGAACGCAGGCAATGAATTACCTGGGGATACGGTTTGATCGAAGCCTTGCTTATAATGTGCACATAGACCAGGTGATAACAAAGGCCAAGCGGGGTTTGGCAGCGATGCGGGTGATGGCGGCAGCAAACTGTGAGCAGCGCCATCTATGACTTCTGTACGAGGGGCTGGTCATGTCTGTATTGGAGTATGCAATGGCAATCCTGACTCTCAGCCATAAGCAGATAGAAAGGATGGAAAGGATACAGAATGAAGCTATGCGCATTATTCTTGGATGTACAAGAGATACAGCATGCAGGGCGATGCGCTACCTTCTTGATTTTCCAACCATTGAAGAGAGAATACAAGGTTGCAGGGCACGCGCCTACCTCAGAATTAACGCAAACACACAACATCCACTGCATAGTGAAATTAGGAAGGTGAAGGGCAGCAGGTTAAAAAGAGGACGGTCGTGGATGGGTCAAGCCAAAGACATTCTTCAACAGGTGTGTTCACTTGAGGACTTAGAACCTGGCGAGGAGTGGGTGCAAGTGCCAACAGACTTCTGCACATCCTTTTCAGTTTGCATCCAACTAGATAGAAAATGCAGACAAGAAAATCCGGCTGCTGTTGAGGCTGAAGTACAAGCGTTGATTTTCGAGAATTCGCTAGACGGTAACGCGGTCATCTACACAGATGGGTCGGTCGTCCGACATATGAGAAGCTCATGGGCCTTTACAGCTCGGGCCGGAGGGAGAGTTGTGAAGGAGGACTCTGGTGCTTTCACTGAAACCACAAGTAGCCTGACCATGGAAGTCATGGCAGTAAGTAAAGCAATAACATGGCTCGAGACACAGACATTCACTAGGGCTTGTTTCCTTAGCGACTCAATGAACATGATCAAGAGGATAGAGGAGGGGTCGATCCGAAGAGAATGGTTGCTGCCTCTGGAGCGGTCTCGGCTGGCAAAGATTAGTTTCATCTTCGTGCCAGGTCATGCGGGAGTACAAGGAAATGAGCGGGCTGACAAGCTCGCAGGTGAGGCTACTGTGTAGGGCGGACGCGCCATAAACCAGGCTGACATTCTGAATGCTCTACGAGAAGTAAGACTTTTGCGAGAACCAAGTGATGACTGTGAATCTACAACAATGGCCAGACTGCGAGAGCAGCAAATTAAAAGAGGGGTGGCCAAACAAGAACACTACGCAGGAAGCCAAAGAAGATTGATAAACCAACACAGAACTGGCGTCGTTAGCCGCTACACGTTGCGGGATTTGCTGAGGAGGGGATCCGAGCACTTATGGACTGAATGGTTCGATGTGCAATGAGGATGATCTGTCGACTAACTAACTAACTAACTAACTAACTGACTATATTTACAACAGGTTTATCTGCTACCTTGTTATTGAATTACCATTGCTGTCTTTGGGATATTACATGGTGAGATCCCAATCTCTTCCACAATGGCCAGCCATGTTCACTATCGTGTCCTGACCACGCTTCACGTGTGCCACAATCTCTGTTGTTTCGAATTCGAAACTGTTGATCTAATTAGATTTATCGGCCTTCTTCACTGTCCCAGTTATTTGTGTACTAGGGATGGACATTCCCTTAGTAGTATATTACCCCTACTTTACTCATGTAGTTTAGCCAGTCAGCCAAGACTGTTGCCCGTGGTGTGGCGGAAATGAGTATATCGTCTGAAAGAAAGGTACATATTAGTAGATATTATGCACGAAGCATAATTTTGTTTATTTTTTCTGTAAGAAAGTTACAAATGGTCAGATTATTTGTAAAAACGTCACAACGGATCAGCCTTTATGTATAAGAAATATGCAAGCGACCAGATTTCCGGCAAAGAAAGTCAACTCTAACCAAATGTTTTTCGTAAAAGAAACTAAAAACTAGTCACATTTATCTGAAGAAAACTAAACCAGACCAGATAATCATTAAGATTTCAAGACCGAGTGGATGTTATTTAATAAAGTGGAAACGGACAATAATTTCTTAACGGGAATCAAAACTAACCAGATTTTATGTTATTAGTTCAAAATTGACCAGACTGTATATAGAAATCCAAAATTGAATATATGTTGTGTAATAAAAGTCACAACTCATCAAATTCACTGTAATAAAAAATCATAACTGAACAGCTTGTCTGTAGGAAACTCACAGTGAACCAGATACTTTGTAAGAAGATTAAGCTGGCCATGTTATTTTAAAATAAAGACAACACTGACTAATGTCATGTAAGATTGTCAAAACTGATGCGTTTATCTGTAAGAAAGTCAACAATGTCCAGAATATAAGAAAGTGAAATATGACATGGCTGCAGGAAAGTCACTAACTGATCAGATGGTCTGTGACAAAGTCAAAACCGATCTTGCTTTTTCTATGGAAGTCAAAACTGACCAGATAGTATGGAAATCAATACTGATCAAATTGTCTTTAACAATGTCAAAACTGACAAGATAGTTTAGTTAGTTTTAGTTTAGTTGTTGGATCAACATCACGGCACACGGTTTAACCCATAAGTGCTCCGTTTTCCTCCTAACTCAAACCTGAGTCTGGAGAAACTCAGCTCAATGCACGAACTCCGTTGCATCGGCGAGGATCCTGAAATACTTTGGGTAGATTTTTAACTCGAAATTTTGCCCGGGCAGCGCCGTTAGGCCACTCTTTTTCGATTTCCAACTGCCAAGTGATCTTTTACGTGCGTAACAATACACACGGGCGTCCGATCTCACTACCCAGAGACCAGGGGTATTACTGGAAGTCCACGTTGATTTTTTTAAATAAATCCCGGTCCTCACCGGGGCCTGAACCCGGGACCTCCAGCACTGGAGGCGGACACCATACCTCGCAGATAGTCTGTAACAAAGTCAAAACTGACCAGATGATTTGTTAGAAAACCAAAACTGACCAGATGGTTTGTTAGAAAACCAAAAGTGACCAGACTGTAGGGAAGTTAAAACTGACCAGAGAGTATGAAAGAAAGTCAAACATGATGCCATCTGTTTGTAAGGAAGTCAAACATGTTGAAATATCATGATAAGCACTCATATCATAATCTTGGTTATGATATAGGGTAGCTCGTGATTAACACTGATGTCTTGCTTATTTTCCGTCAAACTCCATGTATCCCAGGAGGGACACCTCATCTCTGAACACTATCATACAGGAATAGCGACGATTCAAATGTATGCATGGAAGACTCACAGACGCGATACGCATTCTGTTGATGGTAGGGTCGTTGATTGTTGACATGTGACCAATTATCCACCCGACATTTTCCGTCTCCAGCTGCAGAGACATATGTTTACGTGTGCAGAGTGCAAAAGTGACCTTACAGGGTTTTGAGATTATTTGAGAAGATTAGGCGACTAATCCACTACCCAGAAAGGATTGGAGTTTCACCCTAGACGTCGTTCAAATAGAATGTTCACATTGGAAACTCACATGAGACATCGTGAACATCGAAGGTTCACATTGAAGTTTCACACTAGAGACTCACTCTAGACGTCGTCCATATTGAATTTTCACATTGGAGACACACACCAGACGTCGTGCACACTGCATGTTCACATTGGAGAATCACACCTGACGTCGTACACATCGAAGGCACACATTGAATATTCACATTGGAGAATCACAGTAGACGTCGTACACATTGAAGGCACACACTGAGTGTTCACAATACACATTAACATTGAACGCTCACATTGAATTTAAAAACACAATATTTTATGTATCTATACTTGTAACATTTCAGTTTCTGAACTAAGAATATATATTTTACTTTGTTTTGCGCTTGCATGCTTTGACCTCATGTCCATGCATACTGTTTCTAGTAGTACTGGACATAAGTTGGATTAATTTACCCTATTACGAAACTAAATTTGGTGCAGGAGAGCCTGGCATATGATACCACAACATCTAGCTTAAGAATGGAGGTGGAGGCGGTCACTGCAGCTTTCCGCTAGATCGAGAATACGATACACACAAACAGCGTGATTGTAACTGACTCAGAAAGCATGCTGAGGAAGGTGAGGACAGGCATGCTTCGTATAGAGTGGCTTGCTTCGCTTCGGGTGTCACGGGTGACAAGCATCGTCTGGATCTTTGCTCCGGGCATGCCGGTGTGCTGGGGAATGAACAGGCGGACAGATTGGCTGGCTCTGCAAAACTTGGTGGAGTATTGATGCATGACAAGGCAGACGTGGTTGCGGCCTTGTGGGAGCACGTGTACACCTCGGAGGAGAAAATGGATCACCATAGTCTGGCAAGAATGAGGCAGCGAGGAGTGACGAGGGGATCTTTCCGACGCTCGTCGCTCAGAGGAAAGACGAGACGGACATACAATCAGATTGCTACTGGTACTGTTGGTGTTGGAACTCTTCGCTGGCTGCTGAGGATGGGGACGGAGCTCCTATGGAAATGCCCCGAATGCTGTGATGTCGATTCATAGATCAATCAATCAATAACCCCTATTACCAGTAACCCTCACTATCAGGCGATTGCAATACGACTTCAGAGATACTTGTAATTTACGTCCAAAAGTCAAAGCCGAGACGTCAATATCTTAGTCCACGTGTGCGGTGTAGGAGTTAAATCCCATATGTGGGCATCCGCACACCGGATATTTAATAACGCGCGTTCGTAACCATTCGGCCATGCTGACCTCAAAATTATTATCGTTGTGAACTGTTTGCACAGATTATAATTATGTATTTGTTGCTACTCCCACTGACTCCACTCTTGTATGTTGAATGTAAGGCTTGTGAATGAATGCACAGTGTTAATAAATAATTACACACATTGATAATAAACTACCTCTGAAGTCTGGGTGGATTCGCATGATGGCGAGGGACACTGTTAATAGGGCGAGATAATCCACACGCAAATTTCTGTCCAGCACTACTAGAAGTAGTGTGTATGGACTACGCTAGAGTTCAAAGCGAGCTAGTGCAAAAACAACACAACAACAACAACAACAACATCAACAACAACAACAACAACAACAACAACAACAACAACAAATACAACAAATCGTTAATAAATAAAAGTGTTTTAGTTTTTATTCTTGAATTTATAAGTATTCAGCATTTCTAAGTACGTATCAATAGGATTTCAAGTCACGTTACTTAACCGAGTCGGGTGCCATTATACGTGTTTTGAGGTGGTGTCTGCCTCAGCCGACGTTACTATCTCAGTTGTCTCCCGTAGCCACTGATAATATCTCAGTTGTCTCCCTTAGCGACTGTTACTATTTCAGTTGTCTCACTCAATCATTTGTGTTATCACATGTGGTATCGCAGTTGTCCCCCTCAACTATTTGTGTTATCTCTTGTGTTAATGCATTTACATACATAATTATCAGGAGCATTCTCCAGCGGATACCTGTAACAGAAATGGCACAAGTTACGGTTCTATTTCAGCTGTCTGTTATAGATAATATAGCACTGATCTATATAACGCGTGGTCTGTAAATAATACACCACTGATCTTTATACTATCTGGACTATAGATAATATACCATTGATCTATATACCGTGTAGACCAGTGTTTCCCAACGTGGGGCCCACGCCCCACAGGGGGGCAATTCGATTGTTAAGGGGGGCAATTCGAAAATGGAAGAAATCGGCTGAATATAACAAAACGGGGAGACTTGAGACTGAAGTTAACTAAATTGGAACCTGACATAAGATCTCTTTGCAGCAAGCATCAAGCGCAAGGATCTCACTAAATTTAAATAATAAATAATTACTAATAATTAAAATAATATAGAAAAATCTTTCATTAAAATTATTGTGTACTTGAATTTCAGTTCTCCATTATATGTTTTGAAAATTTACTTACTGTGTTTGCTCAATAATTACCTAGTGATTTCTTCCTAAAACCTATCATTCAAGTTTCTTTAGTGAACATTTCAATTGTTGAATATTAAAAATAATGTATATGTTGAGGGGGGGGGGGGGGGGGCCGTGGGGCGGGGGAGGGGGGCAATATGAATTTTAGAAAGGCTTAAGTGGGGCATGGCACAAAAAAGGTTGGGAAACACTGGTGTAGACTGAAGATAATATACCACTGATCTATATACTGTGTGAACAGTGTATATATACCACTGATCTATATGACGTGTGGACTGTAGATAATATACCACTGATCTATATACCGTGTGGACTGTAGATAATATACCACTGATCTATATGACGCGTGGACTGCAGATAATATACCACTTATCTATATACTGTGTAGACAGTAGATAATATACCGCTGATATTTTTACCGTGTGGACTGTAGATAATATACCACTGATATTTTTTACCGTGTGGACTGTAGATAATATACCACTGATCTATATACTGTGTGGACTGTAGATAATATACCACTGATATTTTTTACTGTATGGACTGTAGATCATATACCACTGATCTACATACCGCGTGGACTGTAGACAATATCATTGGCACCTTGCCGTCTTGACAGACGATAGTTTGTGCTTTAAAAAGGGATAATAACTTTTACCTATGGCGGTAGCGAATGTGACTGATCAGGCCAAATAACGCTGTAAATGTTCGTTCACAGTGGGTGCATGTGAACACGTGGTCATTTCCACCACCATGCACCATCTTATGTCTCACACGCTCGGTGTGTGACTTATCTGAAATAAATTTCTCCTTTATCTTTATTCTTTGTAGAATGGGCAAAAGAACAAGAAATGGTTGTAGGAAACACTTGGTTTAAACAACATCCTAGAAGATTATGGACATGGAGGAGTCCAGACAGCAGGATTAAAAACCAGATTGATTACATCCTGATAAGCAAAAGGTTTCGAAATGCATTAACAGTTGTAAAAACAGTTCCAAATGCAGACTGTTACAGTGATCACAGATTAATTATAGGCACATTGAGGGTAAAGTTAAAGAAAGTCAAGTATACAGCAGGAAACCCTAAATATGACTTGTGCAAATTGAAAACTGACAAAGAAATACAAGATAATTTTAACATAGAAGTAAAGAACAAATTTGATTTATTGTCTGATCTAGAGATAGATGATCAATGGGAAATGCTGAAGAATTCAATCAGTTGTGCAGCAGAAAAAACTATTCCAAAAGTAAAGAAAGTGGGCCGTAAGACATGGATGACTGAAGAAATTTTACAACTAATGGAAACAAGAAGACAGAACAAAAATAATCCTGCCAAATATGAAGAAATTCACAGAAAAGTCAGAACCTTATGTAAGGAGGCTAAAGAAACATGGCTTGAGAAAAATTGCAGAGAAATTGAAAAACAACACAACAGTAAAAATGCGAAACTAATGCACAAAAGAATTCAGGAGATTACTAATCAAAGAACACGTACATCAACAGGCTGCCTAAAGACAAAAGATGGAAGAGTCATAATAGAAAAAGATCAGATTTTACATGTATGGTCAGATTACGTGAAAAACCTTTATGACGATAACAGAGACGAACAATATATTGTTCAAAATAACAATGAAGGGCCAGCAATTTTGAAGATGGAGGTTCAGAATGCTCTTAATCATATGAAATTTGGCAAAACCCCCGGTCCAGACAGCGTCACAACAGAAATGATTAATGCTTTAGAAGAATATGGAATAGATAAAGTTACCAGTCTGCTTAATACAATATATGATACTGGAAATATACCTCATGAGTTATGTAATTCTGTATTTATTGCAATCCCAAAGAAATCAGGAGCCTTGGAATGTGATCATACATTGGCACCTTGCCGTCTTGACAGACGATAGTTTGTGCTTTAAAAAGGCATAATAACTTTTAACTATGGCGGTAGCGAGTGTGACTGATAAGGCCAATTTGCGCTGTAAATGTCCGTTCACAGTGGGTGCATGTGAACACGTGGTAATTTCCACCATCATGCACCATCTTACGTCTCAAACGCTTGGTGTGTGACTTTTCTGCAATAATTTTCTCCTTTGACCTTATTCCATTTCTGATATTTGCCCTCCATGCAACACGTTCAGCGGCGACTTGCTCCCAATGTGCATTATCAATGCCTGTATCAATCATGTCCCGCTTACACACATCTTTGTATCGTAGTAGAGGCCGACCCTGAGATCTCTTACCCATCTGTAATTCACCAAAAAAGATATCCTTTGGTATTCTACCATCATCCATCCTCCTAAGATGTCCTATCCATCTAAGTCTACGAAGACTGAGCATGGAATAAACTGTCACACAACCTGATCTTTCCAATACTTCAGTATTTGTGATTTTGTCTTGCCACTTAATACCAAGAATTCTTCGCAGACACCGCATATGAAAGCTGTTTAAGTTGTTCTCTTGGTGTGAGTAAGTTGTCCAGGTTTCACTGCCATAGAGAAGAGTACTAAGGACACAGGCTTGATAGACAAGGACTTTTGTTTTGGCAGTAAGCTTCCTGTTCTCCCAGACTCTTTTTCTTAACCTGTTCATTGTTGTTGCTGCCTTACCAATCCGGATGTTGATTTCCTGATCTAGGGATAATTTGCTATTTACCACTGATCCTAGATATGTAAAATGGTCTACTATCTCTAGTTCGGCGTCGTCAATAAAGATTGATGGTACCCCATGTGAACCTTGTGACATAATCTGTGTCTTCTTTTTGCTAATTGTTAAACCAAATTCAGAACAAGCATTGGTGATGTGATCAACATCGAATGTGATCAACATCGAACAATTAGTATAATGAGTCACATCACGAAGATTTTGCTAAGAATTATCATGCAAAGAGTTAGGAGGAAAATACAACCTGAAATAGGAGAAGAACAATGTGGGTTTGTAGTAGGCAAGGGTACAGTAAATGCTGTGTATATACTGAGAACCGTAATCGAACGTTCTATAGAAGTAAACAAAGATCTACACCTTTGCTTTATTGACTACACAAAGGCTTTTGATAAAGTGAGACATGTCAACATGATAAGGATGCTTGAAGATCTACAAATTGATGGGAAAGACCTTAGACTTGTAAAAAACATATATTGGAAACAACAAGCTGCCATAAGAGTTGATAATGAAGTAAGCCAATATCAGCCTATTAAGAGAGGTGTGAGACAGGGATGTGTAATGTCTCCAGATCTGTTTTCCCTGTACAGTGAAAATATTTTCAGAAATATTGAAAATATGGAAGGAATCAACATTGGGGGACGATGCATCAATAACATTAGATATGCAGATGATACAGTCTTGATTGCAGACAATGAACAGGACCTGCAAAATTTAGTAGATGCGGTTGTTACACACAGTGAACAACAAGGGTTAGAATTAAATTGTAAAAAGACACAGATTATGGTCGTCACTAGGAAGAACGAAATACCACAGTGTAATATACAAGTAAATGGGAATATTCTTCAACAAGTGAATAGGTACAATTATCTCGGAACAGTAATAACATCTGATGGGAGATGCCTTGAAGAGATTAGAACAAGAATCGCCATGGCAAAAGTAGCCTTTAGCAAGATGAAAAACATACTGACCAATAAAAAGATGTCAATTGAAACGAGAAAAAGAGTGTTGAGATGCTACATAGAACCTGTACTTTTATATGGATTGGAAGCTTGGACAATGAGCAGCCAGGCTGAAAAACATCTGATGGCTGTAGAAATGTGGTTTCTGAGGAAAATGCAAAGAATACCATGGACAGCCAGAAAGACCAATGAACAAGTCCTTCAAGAAACAAATGAAGATCGTAAACTGATCAGAGACATTAGACGTAGACAGTCACAATTTTTTGGGCATGTTATGAGAAGAAATGATTTGGAGAACTTGGTGACAACTGGTAAGATCGAGGGGAACAGACCAAGGGGAAGACCTAGAAACAAGTATCTGGATGGCTTGGCCTTGTGGCATGGTCGAGACAGAAACACGGAACTGATCCACGACTCTGTTGATCGAGTGAGATGGCAGAACATGACCGCCCACGCTTACCGGCATGGCACATGATGGATGGATGGATCTTTATTCCATTTCTGATGTTTGCCCTCCATGCAACACGTTCAGCGGCGACTTTCCCCCACTGTGCATTATCAATGCCTGTGTCAGTCATGTCCCGCTTACACACATCTTTGTATCGTAGTAGAGGCCGACCCTGAGATCTCTTACCCATCTGTAATTCACCAAAAAAAAAAAATGTCCTTTGGTATTCTACCAGCATCCATCCTCCTAAGATGTCCTATCCATCTAAGTCTACGAAGACTGAGCATGGAATACACCGTCAGACAACCTGATCTTTCCAATACTTCTGTATTTGTGATTTTGTCTTGCCACTTAATACCAAGAATTCTTCGCAGACACCGCATATGAAAGCTGTTTAAACGTTTCTCTTGGTGTGAGTAAGTTGTCCAGGTTTCACTGCCATAAAGAAGAGTACTAAGGACACAGGCTTGATAGACACGGACTTTGGCAGTAAGCTTCCTGTTCTCCCAGACTCTTTTTCTTAACCTGTTCATTGTTGTTGCTGCCTTACCAATCCGGATGTTGATTTCCTGATCTAGGGATAATTTGCTTTATCCAGGGATAAGTTGTAGACAATATACCACTGATCTGTATACCGTTTGGAGAGTAGATAATATACCATTGATCTATATACCATGTCGACTGTAGACAATATATGATCCATCATGTGCCATGCTGGTAAGCGTGGGCGGTCATGATTTGCCTTTTCACTCATCACCGAATCGAGGATCAGCTCAGTGTTCGTGTCTTGTCTATGCCACGTGGTCAAGCTATCCAGGTATTTACTTCTCTGTCTTCCCCTTGCTCTCTTCCCATCGATTTTGCCAGATGTCACCAAGTTCTCTAATTTATATATTATTATAACATGCCCAAAAACTGTTTAACTGTCTACGTCTAATGTCTCTAATCAATTTATATTTTCATTTGTTTCTTGTAGGACTTGGTCGTTGGTTTTCTGTCTGTCGCCTTCGCCCGGCTGAAGTGGAGATCCTCGCTAATGTCTCAACCACCAAGCCTCAGCCATGTCAGAGAGTTCGAACGAACGAACAAACGAGCGAACGAACTTTATTTTCAAAGGGTAACACATTGGGCACGCAGGCCCGTCTTACATTTGGCCCTTCCAATCACTCATCTTTCGTTCATCAATAGTGCATAGGAAAAAACATTGTCAAATGAATTTTGTAAACATAAACAATGTATATTACCATGTTATGAGACACATCCACCACCCACCCAAACATCCCCCATTCACCCACACATCCCCCACCCAACCAACACCCCAGGCACACATACATACCCCCACCCATCCACCACATCCCCACACCTACACATCTCCCCACCCACACATACTCCCACCAACCACACATCATATCCACCCACATCCCAAACATACATACATTCCTTCACCCACACACATCTCCCCACCCACCCACATATCCCCCACCCGTCCCATTACCCACGACCAATCACCCACCCATTTATCCTCCTCCATCCACACACCTCCAAACACCAGCCAAACACACATCCCTCAACCACACATCCCCCACGCACACACACATATCCTCGCCATCTCACATATCCCGCACCTACCCACACACAAATTCCGCACCCACCCACATCATCTCCCTTTTCACCCAGCCCACTCACAGATCCCGAGCCCACCCATACAAACATCCCCATCATCTCCTAACCTACACTCACTCACCCACCCACATATCCTCTACCCATCCACACATCCTCCACCCACCCATCCCGCAAACAAATATCCCTTAACCACACACCCTTACCCATAAATAATCACCCACCCACACATCCTCTACCCACAACCCATCCCCCAGGCACACATCCCATAACCACACACCCCTACCCATATACACACACATCCCCACCCACAGAGTTCAGCACAGAGAGTCCGGCCAGTACAGCTCAGTAACTTTTTTCAAAATATACTTCATGCCAAACCCACACACTTTATCATTTTTTTTTCTTCAACGGAACCTTTCGAGAACAAGAAGCAACTATGCATATGATCATCATATTTAGCACATGATTGTGAACAAAGTTTATAGAATAAGATATTTAAAAAAAAAACAATAACTGACTCTTGCTAATTTAGATGATGCTTGGAGTGAGACATCAGGAGAATGAATGTCTGGTGGGATGATATCATCTTTGGATATATTTGCGTTGTCATCATTAAAAGATCATGACCTTCAGGTACCCCCAAATGTTATTTCAATAGATTTATGAAAAGGCACACGAGCTGGAGTCCATTTAATTGCTGATGTTGTTCAGAATTGGTGGTTGTTGCAATTTATTACAACATACACAGTATAGTATTTAAATAAGTGGGTCTCTGTGGATTGGAGAATTCACGGGGTAAGACTTCATTTATAGAGTCAAGCATACTCCTCTTTTGCCCTGGAACATCCTAGGACTCACGACACCTGGGATAGGAAAGCCCATTTTCTATTCATATTTGTAGAGTGGGGACATGTTCCTTAATTATCTTCATCCCACTCTTGGGGATTCGTGTGCCATTTTCTGGCTTTCATACACAGGCGTATTTAAATGGTCCCTAGTTCGACTTTAATTCCGTTCTTCATGCCACTCTCAGCTTCCTTGATGAAGAATGCTCACAGGGCATATGGATCCGAGTCTATACATATGGGTCGGCCTCTACTACGATACAAAGATGTGTTTTCTGTAAAGCTGCATTACTTGTGTTATCTTATTTTGTTTCGACATGGAGGAGCGAGGGTGTAAATAGAATACCCAGTACTATTAGGGACACGGGCAGAGTACCAAAAAGAAAGTACTGCCATAAATATAGTGCTGGAATTGAGGTAATCAATATAGCAACAGAGACATTACTAAATACCAGCCATGATACACAACCAGTGGTTCTACTGGAAGATGTGCAAGCAGTACTCGAGGTGCTCCTGTCTGGGAAATTGCCAGAATTAAGGCCACTAGTTTCTTAACTCAGCAGTCAGCATAAGGTCACCATACAGTGAATACCATCTCACTGTGGAGTACACGTAAACGACAGAGCTGATCAATTGGCTAAGGAAGGAGCAAAAGAAGAACAGCCTGATGTGCCCGTTACATACCACCAAAAGAAAATAATGATCAAATCAGTTAGAAAGCCACCAAAACCTGCTCAAGACGACTACCACGTTATGGACAGACCAGTACAAGTTATTATTCTGCGCCTCAGAACAAGACACAACAGATTACGCAACCACATGTATACAAAATTCAAGATTGGTGACTCAGCCATGAGCACACGTGGAATGGCGCCGCAGACAGCACATCACATACTCCAGGACTGCCCATAATACAATATCTAGGCAAACCTTTTGGCCTAGAGAGACGACTGTAGAAAATAAACTCTATAAACCGCTGAGTGAACTAAAAAGACGGTTAACTTCACACAAGTGAAACATTGCAGTTATAGACATATTTCAAGCGAAATAAAGAAGACGCAGAATTAGTTTGCCATTGCTTTCTGAACGACCGGCACCCATATCTATTCGTAAAAGACCAACGTGATACGGACTGCTGCCAAACCGAGCGCTGCTGTGTTTGAAAGAGGGTATTCGGTGTCATGGACTGCATCTGCAACTTATTCGCCTCGGAACCGAGATTGTCACATAACAAAGTGTAATAGTGTATGCTATTGTTGTAATATAATCACGTTACATAGTGTGATATTGTATGATATTGTTATAATATAATCACGTTGCATAGTGTGATATTGTATGCTATTGTTGTAATATAATCACGTTACATAGTGTGATATTGAATGCTATTGTTGTAATATAATCACGTTACATAGTGTGATGTTGTATGCCATTGTTGTAATATAATCACGTTACATAGTGTAATATTGTATGTCATTGTTGTAATATAATCACGTTACATAGTGTGATATTGTATGCTATTGTTGTAATATAATCACGTTACATAGTGTGATATTGTATGTCATTGTTGTAATATAATCACGTTACATAGTGTAATATTGTATGTCATTGTTGTAATATAATCACGTTACATAGTGTAATATTGTATGTCATTGTTGTAATATAATCACGTTACATAGTGTGATATTGTATGTCATTGTTGTAATATAATCACGTTACATTGTGTAATATTGTATGCTATTGTTGTAATATAATCACGTTACATAGTGTAATATTGTATGTCATTGTTGTAATATAATCACGTTACATAGTGTGATATTGTATGCTATTGTTGTAATATAATCACGTTACATAGTGTGATATTGAATGCTATTGTTGTAATATAATCACGTTACATAGTGTAATATTGTATGTCATTGTTGTAATATAATCACGTTACATAGTGTGATATTGTATGTCATTGTTGTAATATAATCACGTTACATAGTGTAATATTGTATGTCATTGTTGTAATATAATGACGTTACATAGTGTAATATTGTATGTCATTGTTGTAATATAATCACGTTACATAGTGTAATATTGTATGTCATTGTTGTAATATAATCACTTTGTGTATTACTGACAACGATTATAATTATGTATTTGTCTCTACCCCAACTTACTCCATTCTTGTTTGTTTAATGCAAGGCTTGTCAATGAATGCACGGAGTTAACAACACATTGATAATATGAGGATGGGCAGAATACAATTTTGCCAAGCACGTGCCTATCTCAGAGTCAACGCAAACACACAGCAACTACTGCACAGCGAGATTAAGAAAGTAAAGGGCAGCAGGTTAAAAAGACGAAAGTCGTGGATGGGTCAAGCCGAAGACATTCTTCAGCAGGTGTGTTCACTTGAGGACTTAGAACCTGGCGAAGAGTGGGTACCAGTGCGAACAGAGTTCTCTACATTCATTTCAAGGTGCATCCAACTAGACAGGAAATGTAGAGAAGAAAGTCCAGCTGCCGTGGAGGTGGAAGTACAGGCTCTGATCTTTGAGAATTCTTTAGAGGATGATGCTCTCATTTACACGGATGGGTAGATCGTCCGAGGAGTGAGTTCATGGGGTTTTAAGGTTCAGGCCGGATCGAAAAATGTGAAGGAACGAACGAACGAACGAACGAACAGACTTTATTTTCAAAGGGTAACAAATTGGGCACGCAGGCCCGTCTTACATTCGGCCCTTCCAATCACTCATCTTTCTTTCATCAACAGTACATAGGAAAAAACATTGTCACATGAATTTTGTAAACATAAATAATGCATATTACTATGTTATGAGACACATCCACCACCCACGCACACATCCCCCATTCACTCCAACTCCCCCACCCAACCACACACATAATCCGCACACACATATATTCCCCCACCCATCCACCACATCCCTACACCTACACATCTCCCCACCCACACACACCTCTCATTCACCACACATCCCATCCACCCACACCCCAGGCACACACACATTCCCCAACCCACACATCCCCCACCCACACACATCCACCCACCTACACACATCCCCCCACCCACTTACAAATCCTCTACCCGTCCCATTACCCACCAACAATCACTCACCCACATATCCTCCTCCACCCACAAACCTCCAACCACACAGCCAAAAACACAATCCTCGGCCACACATCCCCCACGCACACACACACATCTCCCCGTCAACTCACATATACCGCACCTACCCACACACAAATTCCGCACCAACCCACGTAATCTCCCATCTCCCCCAGCCCACTCACAGATACCGAGCCCACCTCTACAAACATCCCCCACCATCTCCTAACCTACACACACTCACCCAGCCACATATCCTCTACCCACCCACACATCCTCTTCCCATCCATCCCCCAACCACACACCCTTACTCATATACAATCACCCATCCACACATCCTCTACCCAACCACACATCCTCCACCCACCCATCCCCCAGCCACACATCCCTTAACCACACACCCCTAACCATATACACATACATCCCCACCCACGCACAATCTCCCCACCCATACACACAACCTCACACAATTCTCACCCACCAACACATCCCCCATTCACAAATACACACCTCCCATCCACGCACACACAAACCACACACACATCCCCAACCCATACACTCATCCCCTCACACATTCCTAGACACACGTACTTATCCCTCAACCACTAACACCCACACATCCCTCACCCACTCATCAAAACATACATCTCCTATCTACCCACCCACACTCACACACCTCAACCACCCATCTAAACACACATCCTCCACCCTCACACACATCCTTGACCCACCCGCACACCCCACCCACCCACACACACACATCCTTTATCTACACCCAGCTCCCCTCCCACACAATACCACACCCACACACATCCAAGAGACACATCCCTCACGCACACACACATCTCCCCACACATCTCCTACCCATCCACACATCCCCCAACTACAATCACCCTCACTACTCACACATACATCCCCCATCCAGCCACACACATCCCAACCCAGCCAGACATATCCCCCACCCACACACACATCCCCAAATCCATCACCCAGAGTCTGGCGCTTTTGCTTTGACCACAAGCAGCCTGAATATGGAAGTCATGGCAGTAAGTAAAGCAATAACATGGCTCGAGACACAGACATTCAATCGGGCTTGTGTCCTTAGTGACTCAATGATTATGCTCAGGACGAGAGAGATAGGATGGCTCCGAAGAGAGTGACTTCTGTCTCTGGAGCGGTTACGGCTGGCAAAGATTAGTTTTATCTTCGTGCCAGTACATTCTGGTGTACCAGGGAATGATCAGGCTGACAGGCATGAAGGTACCAAGGCTACCTTGGAAGGAGGGCGAGCAATGGACCTTGCAGACATTCTGAATGCTCTACGAGAAAAAGCCGTTTACGAGAACCAAGCGATGACTGAGGATCGACAACCGCCGTCAGGCTGCGAGAACAGCAAGTTTAAAGAGGCGTGGACAAACAAAACACTACGCAGGAAGCCAAAGAAGACTGATAAACCAACACAGAACTGGTGTCGTTAGCCGCTGCACGCTGCGAGATTTACCAAGAAGGGGATCCAGCACTTGTGGACTGAATGGTTCGATGTGCGATGAGGATGATCTGTCGACCAACTAACTAACTAAATACATTGATAATAAACTACCTCTGAAGTCGGATTGATTTCGACTGTTTGTGAGGACGTGTGTTAATAGGGAAAACTAATCAACACGCAAAAGTTGTGGACTACGTTTGAGTTCAAAGCAAGCGAGCGCAAAAAACAACAAAAACAACAACAACAAACAAAACAAAGACAAAAACAAAAAACACATTGTTCATAAACAAGTGTTTCAATATTTATTTTTGAATTTATTGAGCATTTGAAAGTACGTATTAGTAGGATTGTGACCCATATTACAGGACCGAGACTGGTGTCATTATACTGTTTTCAGATGTTGTCTGTCTCAGCCGTTGTTACTATCTCAGTTGTTTCCCTCAATCACTTATGTTATCTCGTGTGTTATCGCAGTTACAAGTATAATTGCTAGGCGCATTCTCCAGCGGATATCTGTAACAGAAATGGCACAAGTTACGGTTCTATTTCACCTGTCTGTTGTAAATAACATACCACTGATCTATGTACTATTTCTCCGGGGCATGCTCGTGTGTTGGTAAATGAACAGGCGGACAGATTGTGGGGTGTCCTCTGATTGATGAGACGTAATCAGAGCTCTAAGACCATTCAAGATGTTTCACGTAGCCCAAGGGTCAGTGTGAAGAATATTTTCGATAACGATAGACCGTGTTCACGAATCACCAGCACAGTGTGTTACTAGTGGTTTATTCGTAAAGTGACATAAGACGAAAGTTGCAACATTTACCATTTACCCGTTGAACTCTAGCGTTGACCAGTGTTAGATGGCAACTAAGACCATGACGCCAGGGGCCACACGAACATAGGAACTCCGATGACAGACTGTCTATCATGTGAACAATGTCTGGGAGTAGCAGACATTAAGTGAAGACTAGCCCTGATCGGTGATGAATTCTGATTCACCATGGCTTATCAATAAAGCTGTTCGGAGCACTGAAACGAATGTGTTTGTTAAGTCATTTGTCATCTGCCATGAACCTGAGTTATATTATTATTTTTTTTTATTGGCACCTTTCCGTCTTGACAGACGATAGTTTGGTACATTGTGCTTCAAAAAGGCTTAATAACTGTCATATGGCAATAACTACTATCCATGGCGGTGGCGAGTGTGGCTGGTAAGGCCAATTCTTGCTGCAAATGTTTGCCCACAGTAGGTGCATGTGAAAACATGGTCATTTCCACCATTTTGCACCATCTTACGTCTCTCACGCTCTGTGTGTGCTTTATCTGCAATCATTTTCTCCTTTGTCTTTATTCCATTTCTGATAGTTGCCCTCCATGCAACACGTTCAGCGGCGACGTGCTCCCATTGTGCATTATCAATGCCTGTATCAATCATGTCCCGCTTACACACATCTTTGTATCGTAGTAGAGGCCGACCCTGAGATCTCCTACCCGTCTGTAATTCACCAAAAAAGATGTCCTTTGGTATTCTACCATCATCCATCCTCCTAACGTGTCCTATCCATCTAAGTCTACGAAGACTGAGCATGGAATACACCGTCACACAACCTGATCTTTCCAATACTTCAGTATTTGTGATTTTGTCTTGCCACTTAATACCAAGTATTCTTCGCAGACACCGCATATGAAAGCTGTTTAAACGTTTCTCTTGGCGTGAGTAAGTTGTCCAGGTTTCACTGCCATAAAGAAGAGTACTAAGGACACAGGCTTGGTAGACGAGGACTTTTGTTTTGTCAGTAAGCTTCCTGTTCTCCCAGACTCTTTTTGCTAACATGTTCATTGTTGTTGCTGCCTTGCCAATCCTGATGTTGATTTCCTGATCGAGGGATAATTTGCTATTTACCTCTGATCAAAGATATGTAAAATGGTCTACTATCTCCAGTTCGGCGTCGTCAATAAAGATTGATGGTACACCATGTGCACCTTGTGACATAATCTGTGTCTTCTTTTTGTTAATTGTTAAACCAAATTCAGAACAAGCATTGGAGAATGCAGATAGTAGATGTTGTAATTCTTCCTCAGAGTGGGTCGTAATCGTAGCATCATCCGCAAAAAGCAACTCTCTGATTAGTACCCTGCTAATTTTGGTCTTGGCCTTCAATCTCTGAGCATTATAGAGGCCACCATCTGAGCGTGAGTGAATGTATATACCGTCATCCTGATCACGAAAGGCATATTTCAGTAGAAGTGAAAAGTATATCCCAAAGAGGGTGGGGGCTAGTACACAACCTTGCTTAACTCCACTCTTGATTTCAAACTCTTCTGAAGTTGAGCCATCAAACTTGATTATACCCTTCATGCCTGTGTGGAACGATTCCACAATGGACAGAAGAGTTGGTGGACAGCCAATCATCTTTAGTGCTTTGAACAGACCCTCACGACTGACCAAATCGAATGCCTTTGTGAGGTCGATGAAGGCAATAAACAGTGGCTGATTTTGTTCCCGGCATTTTTCTTGCATCTGTCGCAATGAGAATATCATATCAATGGTAGACCGGTTCTGACGGAAGCCGCACTGTGATTCTGGGTAGACTTGATCTCCCAGGACTTGAAGTCTAGGCAGGACAATTCTGGCAAATACTTTCCCAACAATACACAGAAGTGAGATACCCCTATAGTTGTTGCAGTCGCTTCGATCTCCCTTGTTCTTGTACAGCGTTATGATGTTTGAATCTTTGAAATCCTGTGGGACTTGTCCTCCTCGCCAGCATAGCTCTATTAGCTGGTGGATCTTTATAGTGAGTGTGTCTTGCCCACTCCTGATCACCTCTATTGGAATCCCATCCTTACCTGGAGCCTTGCCAGATGCAAGCTCATTTATAGCACACATAACTTCTTTTATAGTGGGAAGTGTGTCCAGGTGGTCAAGAGTTGGTAGGGCCTCTATGCTGTTGAGGGCATCATCCGCCAGCTTGTTCTCACTTGAGTAAAGCTCTAAATAGTGCTCGACCCATCTATCCATCTGCTGTTTCTTATCAGTGATGATTTCTCCAGTCAAGGTTTTCAGCGGTGCACTTCTTTTGATCATTGGACCACAGGCTTTCTTTATCCCTTCATACATGCTTCTGATGTTTCCCTTATCACTTGCGATTTGAATGGACTCACATAACTTGATCCAATAGTCATTCGCACACTACCTGGCAGCCTTGTGTACATCCTTCCTCGCTTGCTTCAGCTCACTCAGAGTGTTTCGCGTTGGTCTTTCCTTGTTTCTTAAGAGAGCTATCTTCTTTCTATCAATCAAGGGCTGCAGTATCTGGCTGTTTGCCGCAAACCATTCCTGCCTCTTATGATCCACAGTGCTGTAAACCCCTACTGCTGTTTTATAAATAGTTTCCTTAAGTTTATTCCATTTATCATTTACTATACAATTTTCTGATGTATCATTGAAAGCGTCCTCAAGTTGCTGTTGAAATTCAAAGCACTTTTCAGGATCGTGAGTGTTAATAAAATTAATCCTGGGGCTAGACTTGTGTTTAGCTGTGTAGATTCTCTTTGGTCTCAGTCTAACCCTTGCAACAACCAAAGAATGATCTGTATCATAGTCAGCACTGTGGTAACTTCGAGTTAATGATGTATGGTTAAGATGTTGTCTCCGTGTGATAATGAAGTCCAGCTGATGCCAATGGCCGGATCTTGGATGTTTCCATGTGACCTTATGCATCTCTTTTGTTTTAAAAAAGGAGTTTGTAATACATAGGTCATTTCTAGTGCAATGCTCCAGCAGCCTTCATGCGACCGATGTTGTATTTTCCAAGGCACACTGGCCATGAATTCGAGTCCTTGCCCACACGAGCATTGAAATCACCGAGCATATAAATGTAGTCGGATTTTGGAACTGCCTTGATCGCAGAGTCTAGCTGCTCATAGAACGTATCTTTCACATCATCAGAGGAAGTGAGTGTCGGTGCATATGCAGTGAGAATGGTGGCAAAATCCACAAGAGGTTGCCAAGCGCAGTGATAATAATCTTTCATTACCTCCAGATGGGATATCAATCATTCCCAGTAGCGAATTCTTCACTGCAAAGCCCACACCGTGTTGCCTTTTTTCTGCCTGCCCTCTTCCCTTCCAAAAAAAGGTGTAATTGTTTTCCCTGAGTGACCCTTCCTCAGCGAGGCGAGTCTCCTGCAGGCCAGCAATATCAATGTTAAGACGATTGAGTTCAGCATCAATCACAGCCGTTTTTCTCACATCGTCAATATTTGTCAAGTCAGTGGAAAATCCTGGACACATTGTTCTCACGTTCCAGGTTGCAAGCCGTAGCTTGAGGTTTCTATTATTCTTTTTATTAGTACCTGGTGCATTGGTTTTACAGCCTGCGATTTAGATTTTGTCCTAGCCCCAAGCACCCATTGAAGCAGGCATGCTGTGGCGGATCAGCACCCAATTGGCCGGGGGCTGCCCAGCTTGAGGCGGGCGGTAGCTGATCAGTGACACCTGTAGGTGTCTCCCACCGTCAGAGGCAACGCGTGGCGCCCCATGTCTAAGCCAACTGACAAGGACTTATAACCCGTAACAGTTGCCTCTCGCTTTGATTCCGAGACCGGTTAAGACCAGGGATGGAGTTATTGCCTCTCCATAGCACAAAGCCTGGACTAAAATAAAGAAACGATGTGATGCCCATGCAGCATGATCCCTCTCTCGGCCTGCCTAGTTCACTCCAGAGGAAAGTTAACATCTATACATCTGGAACAAGACAAGCTGCAGACGCTGCCGGATCAGAAAAGCAATGCTCTAACTGTCCGCCTTTCGGAGCTTCGATCCTAGACCAGCTGCCAACCAAGGCTTAGGGCCTGGTCTGCCCTGCCATGACTTATTTTGTCTTTGGGTTGCATTTCCTCGCACCAGGATAAGGCTAGTACCCTCCCAATTGCGCTCTTCCGCCCGAAGCCGTTGGCACAATGTGGGGTGTCGGGTTTGGTAAGCGCCGCCCAACATTCGGCGCTGACAGAAAGCAGGTAGTACCGTCTACTGTCATACGGTAGCTCAGTCATATCTGACTAAGACCTGACTCGGACCTGAGTTATAAGTGTGCCAGTTATTATACTACGACATCGAGCCAGCTTTAACCCAAATAACGACATGACACTCATTGGGGCATCGTCTCTAAGGCATTAAAGCACTGACACTGATCGGTACTTATTAACAAATTGGCACTGATTTACACCTATAGGGACATCATCGTTCTGAAACATTCAGAGCCCGAGTTGTGAACATTAATAACGTGAACTGACAAATTCAACTAATCTTCAAACATGTTGATAAACAAGATCAACATCAGCTGTGCCACGCTGTGATCACGTGTGTGCTGTTCATCTTCGATGTCCTTCACATTGAGAAAGTGAAATTGTCAACATAATGGCAATTGTCTTCCTATGATATTTTATTTACAAAAATGCAGACCTTATAAGTGTGTTTACAGCACCTATTGAGAACTGTTTATTATTCAAACACGAAACTATATGAACTACTCCGACCATGGAGCAGTATCCACCAGCATCTACTATTAGTATCTAAAGAGCAAGTCACTACGACGAGGAAGGGCCGTCTTCGCAACATTGTAGAGGCCTGTGTACCCCTCTACAGTATCACCCCGTGAGAACTGGAAACGTTGCATGCCCACCTGATGACATCAACAACATCCCAAGAACCGGTCCACTATAACTTAAGTGAATTGTTTGTAATTTGTTTATATGTGTTTGTTCAGTGGTCCAGGCTGTTCGGTTTCAGTCTCAATTCTCTTTCATTATGTCTGTACACATCTAAAATAGCGTAACAGTGGTCCAGGCTGTTCGGTTTCAGTCTCAATTCTCTATCATTATGTCTGTACACATCTAAAATAGCGTAACACCACAGTCCTCTAAAGTAAAAACATCAGGATGCCACGCAAAACGCAATGAGATATGTTAATTGCTACAAAACGTTATGGTGCCCGCCCTGCTTTGGACCCCCGGGCAGGTGCAATGCCGGGCCTTATGCCTCGGAAGGACCCAACTACAAATACTTTAAGTTCTTCTCAGATATCCTATGGAAATAGGGGAACCTGAGAATAGAGCGTCTGTCGAAACTTAACAAAGACTAATCATAATACACTGAAATGCGGTGATAGTCAGGGGAAAAAATAGAGCTAGAAAACACACTGGACAAAGAGAAAGTAAGTGTCTGTTGCTTGCAAGAAATCAAAATCATATACTACCAATGCTACCGATCTGACCGAAAGGACAAGCGAAAAGTTTGGATACCGACTCCTGAAAAATAAATAGCATCACTGCTTCTCAAATTAAAGTTTACACGGATGAGGTCGAGTATCAGACACTTAAAGTTCAGACAGACAATTCAGATCTCCAAGTCTTTCCAACTGTAGGAAATGAGATTGTAAGTGAAAGCAGCACCCTCTCGAGGTGGAGCTACAAGAAAGCAGATTGGGCAGTGCAGAAGCACCGCACCAGCATTCTGGTTAGAAACCTGGATACAGACAAAGACATAAATAATGTAGTTGAAGAGTTCGGGAAATGCATTCTACAGGCAGCACGAGAATCAGTGCAAAGAGGAGCTCGTAAACGATATAAACCTTACTGGAGTAATGAACTGGTTGTCGGTACCTCCAAAGACACATAGACGTCTTCAAGATACGCCATTACCACAAAGACACCATATAAGGAAGCAATGCGGAGGTGCGAGACGGCCATGGGTATATTACAAGCGGAAAGATCTCAAATGCAAAGCCAGATTGACGAGTTAAATAAACAAGTCAAGCTACTTCAAACACCGTCACCAACCAGCGACAATGAAAGACTTTTTTTTTTATTCTTTATATCCTTTTACAGGACTTAGCTGTCAACAGCAGCATCTTTCAGCTGTCTGTTGATTTCTTGGCAAGATTACGCTCAGTAGTTTGCCATTGCTTTCTGAGCGGCCGGCTCAGTTATCCCGCAAGTCACCAGCGGGGGTCGAACCGCTGCCAGCTCTCGCCCACTACGACACTCTGCGTGATAAACGGGATTACGGAGAAAGTGTTGTAACCCCTCGGCCAGAGAGACCGGCAATGGAAGACTGCTTGCCGAAATAAAGGCGATCTAGCAAAACATCAATGTATAAGAAGAATGTATAATATCATGTATAATCGTGTATAATCATGTATAATATAACATTACTGTGATGTGAGTGAGAGATTTAGTGAGAGAGAGAGAGAGAGAGAGAGAGAGAGAGAGAGAGAGAGAGAGAGAGAGAGAGAGAGAGAGAGAGAGAGAGAGAGAGAGAGGGAGGGAGAGAGAGAAAAAAGAGAGATTTGAATTGCATCACTAATTTTTACGCTACATAATGTATATGTACAAATCTTTCTCCACTTCTTGCAATTGCGAGAATTCTCACAACAATCGTCAGTGTCTCAATTGTGTGTAAAGTGTGGGAGTTTGTTCTTATTAGTTTCAGTGATCATGTGAGGCATCATGTATGTGTCTAAGGTGTGTATGTGAGGGTGTGTATGTGAGGGTTATGTGTGTGTGTGTGTGGGGGGGGGGTTAAGGGAATGTATGTGCGGAGGGGTTGTGTGTGGGGGATGTGTATGGGTTAATGGGTGATGTGTGGATGTGTGAAGGGATGTGTAGTCGGTGGTGGATGTATGTGTGTGTGAGGGATATGTGTGTGTGTATGGGGGAAGGGGATATTTTAGAGGATAGTTGGAAGTATGTGGGTGTTGGTGGGTTGGGAGGGGGTGTGGGTAGGGAGTGTGTGTTTTGTTGGGTGAATTGGTGTGTAGGAGATTGTGTGGGTTGGGGGATGGGTGTGTAATGGGTGTGGGGGATGAGTGTGGGGGTGTCTGTGAATGGGATATGTCTGTGTGGGTCTGAGTGTGAGAGTGTGGATGGGGTAAATGTGAGTGGGTGGAGGATGTATGTGTGGGTTGTGAGGATGTTTGTAGGTGGAGGATGTGTGAGTGGGTGGGGAGATGTGTGGGCGGGGATGTGTATGGGGAAGGTATGTGGGGGATGTGTGTGTGGGGGGAATGTGTTTATGGGGGAGTTTTGTGTGGGAGGGGAAATGTGTGAGAGATGGGGGATGTGTAGAATGTGCAGGTGATTGAAGGATGTATGCGAGGATGGGAGATGTGTATTTGGCTGGGTTGTTGGGTTGTGTGTGGGTGGGAGGGTATATGAGAGATGCATGTGTTGATGGGCGCGTGGGTGATGTGTGGGTGTGAGTGGGTGATGGATGAGTACGTGAGTGGGTGGATGTGTGTAAGAGATGAGTGTATGTGTGGGGGGAGGTGTGTAGTTGTGAGATGATGTGTGTGAGCGGCTGATGTGTGTGTGTGGGGTATATGTGGGTGGCGGGGTGTGTGTGGATGGGAGGTGTGTGTTTTTGGGTTATGGGTGCGGGATATGTGTGGGCAGGTGGGGAGATGTGTTTATGGGTGGGGATGTGTGTATAGGTGGGTATGTGTTGTTGAGAGGTGGCGAATATTGGGTGGGTGAGTGGGTGTAGGTTGGCTGATGTGTGTCTGGGTGGGTGGGGAAAATTGTGAGAGTGCGGGATATGTGTGTGGATAGGTGCAGAATGTGTGGGTTGGCGGGGGTATGTGTGTGTGGTTTCTTCTTCTTCTTCTTCTTCTTCTTCTTCTTCTTCTTCTTCTTCTTCTTCTTCTTCTTCTTCTTCTTCTTCTTCTTCTTCTTCTTCTTATTCTTGGGGAAATGTGTGTGGGTGGGGATCAGTGGATGTGTGGCGGCATGTATGTTCGCCTGGTTCTATGTGAGTGCGTGGAGGTATGTGTATGTGGGTGGGGGAGGTTCGGTGGGTGGGGGATGTGTTTGTGGCTGCGGGATATGAGGGTGCATGGGGGATGTGTTTCACAACATTGCAATATGCATTGTTTATGTTTACAACTTTCATTTGATAATGTTTTTTTTTCTCATGTGAATGTATCATGCGTAATGCATTGTTTATGCGTACAAAATCCATTTGACAATGTTTTTCCCCTATGTTAATGTAACATGCACATTTGATGAATGAAAGATGAGTGATTGAAAGGGCCGAATGTAAGACGGGCCTGCGTGCCCAATTTGTTACCCTTTTAAAATAAAGTGTGTTCGCTTGTTCGTTCGGTCGTTCAAACAAGAGGTGGAACATGTGGCACTGATAAAGAAGGAGAACGAAGAAATCCTACAAACCATCCAATCAGAGACAGAACTGCAAAAAGCGGAAAGGGAACTATTCCAAAACAAACCAGCAGAAGCCACGGAAGAGACCACAGAGAAGCCGCAAGATGAAACCCAACAAGAAAACATCGAGAAGCTTCTAAAGACAATACACACAAAATACAAAACAAAAAAGACGCAAGCTGGGGCCAAACCACAGACCAATCGGAAATCGCAAGCCAAAGCCAGTAGCCCAGCCACGATGCCCAAGCATCTCAAGGGGAAACCAGAATCCCGCCAGACACCTGAAGAAAGCCCAGAGGAGAAAACCGACACACGTGAAAACAACCGGAGCCAAGAAGAGAAAGACAAAGCAACCTTAACTCCTGAAGAGTATTGGGATAAATATGAGGAGGATAGATACGACGAGAGGGAACGGCGAAGAAGACTACGAGCCGGCAAACATGTTTATAACCATAACAAAGATACCTTATAATGACTGCAACCAGTCAAGCCAGAGGAGCCAGGTACCTTTACTAACAAAAGAAACCACCAGAGGAGATGGGCACAAAGGACAACTCGCGACCAACCCCCCAGCTGACGTCACAGGCACAAACGCATATATACGCAGCAGTCCGATTCAGGAATCATTCGTAAGAGCGCACAGACAAAACCAGTATTAAACCCAAACAATACGGATCTTCACTCTAATCAAGGCTGAAGAAGAAGGTTGAACGAGGCCGAATTTGGCATTTTTGTTTTTGAATCAAGCAAGAAAGCAAGCAAGTTATCTGGAACAGTTTCTAATGAGAACCACAATAAATACCAGCACAGAAAAGTCAAATTTCAAAGGACCAAGCTGTTGGCTAGACGGACAAGCTGGCAGGAGAACATGTAGTCAATTAACTTTGAAAGAGGAACAAAGAAGTTGTGGAAACTTATAAAATAACTTAACGATGAGGGCACAGGGAAAACTAAAACAAAATTCACTAAATAATGACGGAAACATCTTAACCAGTGTTTCCCAACGTGGGGCCTACGCCCCACAGGGGGGCAGTTTGACTGTTAAGGGGGGCAATTCGAAAATGGAAGAAATCGGCTGAATATAACAAAACGGGGAGACTTGAGACTGAAGTTAACTAAATTGGAACCTGACATAAGATCTCTTTGCAGCAAGCATCAAGCGCAAGGATCTCACTAACTTTAAATAATAAATAATTACTTATAATTAAAATAATATAGAACAATCTTTCATTAAAATTATTTTGTACTTGAATTTCAGTTCTCCATTATATGTTTTGAAAATTTACTTACTGTGTTTGCTCAATAATTACCTAGTGATTTGTTCCTAAAACCTATCATTCAAGTTTCTTTAGTGAAAATTTCAATTGTTGAATATTAAAAATAATGTATATGTTGAGGGGGGCGTGGGGCGGTGGAGGGGGGGCAATATGAATTTTAGAAAGGCTTAAGTGGGGCATGGCACAAAAAAGGTTGGGAAACACTGTGACTTAACCTGAAAGAAAGCAGCTGACTATTTTGTGGACTCAGTTGCACAAGATAAAACATCGAAATTAGCCCAAAGAAACAACCAGAGATTCGGGAGAACGGGCAAAATATGGGGCATCTTGAATTAGTACATGAGGGTCTTGAGGCTTCGATCACAATCAGCGAATTGGAGCTAGAAATATCAAAATTGAAAATGAGAAAGTCACCAAGAGCTGATGATATCTCCACTGATATGATCTAAAACCTAGGAAAGGTGGCCAAAACAAAGCTGTTGCAGATCTTAAATACCAGCTGGGCCTTAGGCAGCGTTCCACAAGCCTGGAGAGAAGCAATCATGATACTTCTCCTAAATGGAAAAAAGCAGTTCCAATGCTTGCAGCTACAGACCAATTAAACCAACCAGCTGTCTCGGCAAAACAATGGAGAGCACCATGAATCACAGACTTCAGTGATATATTGAAAGTGAAAATATTCGTGTGCTACAGCATGCTGGCTTTAGGTAGTGCTATTCAACGGAAGATCAGACAACCTACATCTATCAGGAAATTGAGGATGCATACCAAGAGAAGACACTGGTGCTTGCGGCATTGATAGATCTAAAGAAAGCCTTTGACAAAGTCTGGAAAGAAGGTCTGATGAAGAAACTTAGAAACTGTAAATTCAATGGAAGAATGTACAAATGAGTGTTAGCATACTAGCACAACAGAAGAGCCGTGTGCAGGTATACGGACTCAAGTGCAAGAAAGTACTACTGCGTCACAGTATTCCCCAGGGCGGAGTCTTGAACCCCACATTTTTCTTAATCTTCGTCAATGATCATGTTGCTAAACTACATTAAAGCAGCAATTTACGCTGATTACCCGGATGAACATGCATCAGTGGCCACCATATTGCTACAAAGAGTTGCTGATGCATTTGTTGGACGGGCAAATAGATGGTGTGTAATCATAAACACTGAAAAGTGATGCACCACTCTATTTACCCTCTCTCCAAAACAAACGGCATGGATCATCCAGAATAACTCTAAGAGAAGATAAAGAGACAAAATACATTGGAGTAACGTTTGATGACAGGCTGACATAGAGAAAGCACATCAACAAAGCAGTAGCAAACGTCAGAAGAAAAATAGCCATCCTGAAAAAAAAAACTAAAAACTAAATGGAAAATACTTAGCAAAGTTTATCAACAGACCGTACTACCACACCTGAAATACGGGTCAACTGCGCGGTGTTTAGCATCAAAAACCACGCTACAAGCGCTATACAAGGTGCAAAATCAAGCACTTAGAATCACCTCAGGAGTGATGAGATCAACCCCTATAGTGGGGATGGAGAATTGGGGAGGACCTTTTTCGAAACAAACCAGCACCGCCGTGTTTCTAACCCGGGTATACGGGCTCAAAAACCGCGTTCGCAAGCCCTTAGCCACAGAGACGGTCCCAGGCATATACCCCTCCATGTTCTCTCCAAACTTGCATTACGTTTAAATTGACAAAACTATTTCAATTTTCTTTGTTGTATCGCCTTTAATAGCCAACCTTTTTCAAAAGTCAGCTCTTGATGAATGGATGCATTTGTTAGTTTCTTTATTCAAGATATTCTTAGAACCCGTCTATAACATTCATACTCAAAGGCATTTATGCTTGTTCAGCTTGTGTAGTAAGTGTCCAAGTCTCACAGGCGTATGTTGCAATGGGAAAGATGTATGCTTTTAGAAATCTAATTTGTGTAGTTCTATATGTCCCACTCCATAATTTATTCAGTTGTCTTAATCTTTGAAGAGCAATAGAAATGTGACCAAGGTCAACACGGGCCTTACCGGGGTCCCTGGTGCAGGAACTTGTACGGCACAAGTGTGGGCTTCTCAGGCGCCCCTGTAGGCATGACACCAAATACTTTGTTGCACATAAAAGTACCAGCGTATGATCCCCGTTGCTGTAATCACAATTTCATTGTGACCTCCGTTTATCAAAGTCCATTCTTGGTTTCTGTGTTCTTAAACCTCAAATGTATTAACATTAAACAATAAAGAAATATATTCGCAGTGCCAGCATCACTAGAAGTAAAGGGGCAATACATAGCTTTTCAATAAAGACATGTGGTTTTACACAAAACAATAACATATATATACATTAGCTGACACGGCCCGGCTTAGCCCAGCCCCTGGCGGGGATCTATCTATCTATCTATCTATCTATCTATCTATCTATCTATCTATCTATCTATCTATCTATCTATCTATCTATCTATCTATCTATCTATCTATCTATCTATCTATCTATCTATCTATCTGTCTGTCTATCTATCTATTTATCTTTCTATCTATCTATCTATCTATCTATCTATCTATCTATCTATCTATCTATCTATCTATCTATCTATCTATAAAATCTATCTATCTATCTATCTATCTATCTATCTATCTATCTATCTATCTATCTATCTATCTATCTATCTGTCTGTCTGTCTGTCTGCCTGCCTGCCTGCCTGCCTGCCTGCCTGCCTGTCTGTCTGTCTGTCTGTCTGTCTGTCTGTCTGTCTGTCTGTCTGTCTGTCTGTCTGTCTGTCTGTCTATGTTCGGCCCTTTCCCGTTTCCGTTAAAAATACAGATAGAATTGAAGAATAGATAGTTAGATTCATAGTAGAAAATATCATTGGAAGAGATTTATCTTCATTACAATAACTAAAAAGGGCAACGTAAAAGTACTGAAAGTAAACTTACCAAGATATCACGAACAGCCAATATATGGTGGGCGGTGGGTTGACTGCAAAGTACTGCAAAGGATATGCAACTAACTTTCTCTCACAAAAAAATTTCATTTTTTTTTAACGAACGAAAATCTTTATTTTCAAAGGGTTAAGAATTGGGCAAGCAGGCCCGTCCTACAATCTGCCCTTCTTCTCTATTTCCTCTCATACATTCTTTCATTCAACATCTCTTATGAAGCAATTCTTTGACAACAAAAGAACAATAAGCATTAAAACGAATGAAAATACATGACTCGTTGACTCGTCGTTTAATTTGATGTGGAAAAGAAATAAAGAAGAGTAAAACATATAATGTGCTGTTGAAGAAACATAAAAAGATGAGTTAGAAAATTTTCACGTATTTAAAATAGATGCATTATTGTTATGAAAACTGTGAAAATGCCTTAAAGATTTTATCACTATATTATCGTGCATATGCGTATAGATATCTGTAGATAATCATTTTATAAAATGAGAAAAATGCAACAATTATCGAAATTACATAATATAGCAATGCTACTAAAAGTTATGTCCCTTGATATAACTTTTCTTAATTTAAGTCCCCTTGCTATATGTTAAATATAAAAATATAATGTAATTAAAAAAACTTAAATTTTATTACGTAAATAACTATTTGTTGGCTGCTTGGGAATGAGAAGAACATCTGTACAAAATTTCATCTCAATTGGATGGACCGTTCACAAACGCATAAAGACATACAGACGTACATTGTCGCATATATATATATATATATATATATATATATATATATATATATATATATATATATATATATATATATATATATATATATATATATATATATGTATGTATATATTTTATTGGTTAGAATGTTTTTCATCTTGCTAAAGACTACTTTCGCCATGGCGATTCTTGTTCTAATCTCTTCAATGCATATCCCATATATTGTGAGATTTGTTGTAGTGTTGGAAGGAATAACAAAACGCCAACTGCATAAAACGTTGTTTATTTGTCAAGGTTTACAAGCCGCGTCCTTTCAGCTGGTTTCTTAGATGTTAACTGCCTATAACAACATAATACGTCACGATTGAGCATCTCCCACCCCTTTCAGTCTCAATGCTCAATCGTGCTGTATCGGAGTTTTCCAATAGACCCCAATTATACCTACACTGTTACACCTCCCCATGTTACTTAAAGAATTTTCCTTTTAAAGGAAAAATCTTTACTCCTAATCCCCATACTCTATTCCCTACTTGTCTTTTAACCTTCGCCAATACATCTTTTACTCTTCTCCCAGTGCTATGGTCTGTCTACAACCTCCCCATATACTTCTTCTTCGCTTTTTATTTATATAATACTACGGTTAATCCAAGCGGTCCTTCTTTCCTTTTCATTTCCCCAACATTTTACAGTCAACTACATAACCTCCCCATGTTATTCTTCATTTCTGGTTCTCTCTGGTTACCTATATCAAATATACATATTATAAGAACAGCTCATAAAATTTCTCATTCTTCACTATTTTGGTTCTTTCTTGGCTCATCTAGTTTCCTGTATCAAATATACACATTATAAGAACAACTCATAAATTCTTTGTCGAAAATTATGATCTTATACAATTCCTCATTCTTTCAAACCCCAGGACGTACAAAAACAAAGTAGTTAGAAAAAGTAAAGAAGTGGTGCGCACCAAATAAAGAACATAAAGAATGAATATACGACATGACCACATGGACATACAGTAAATGTACATTTAAGACATTCTCCCTTTACCTCCCTTGCCAATAAAAAAATTTTTGTAAAATAATTTTTTAAAACACCTTTAAGAAATATATTATTGTTCGTTATAAAACAATTTGGCATAAGTTTTCATAAACCTTTTATATTTCACATTGACATTGCCAACCACAATTATTTCACCTTTTACCATGAGCCCATGTTCATATTTTATGAACACCGTAAATATAATTAAAGCTGGTATTTCACAGCACCTATATCTTTCCCCCGTACAACCCATCCTGTTATTTTATAAATAAAGTGACGTGTGTGCAGACCCTGGATACGTCTATCCATTCGTGCATACACGTTCACCAACTATGGTTTCCCACTAGTTAATGAATGCATAGTTTCCCCTTACCTTATATCAGTGGACAAATTAGTTTTTATCAACTCTTTTCTTAACGAAAAACCTTTAGCAAAACCTCCTTCATTTGAAACTTAAACTTACTTAACTAAGCATTTAACTCAATATACCAAATCATTCATGTAATCGAAATAAAATGAACACAACCTCCAAATTAATCTAGAAGAAAAAAAACACATTTTAAAATGACATAATATGCATGTTATCAAATCAGAATGAAATATCCTATTCTACCTATCACTATTGGACACTTTTACGGACCAACAGTTCTTGTCAACTCAAATGCTACGAACACAATTACTCCAACAATAACAATCATATTTCAAGACCAAATCAAGAAAACAAAATGAGGTATTACAACTTAGGCTCAATAAAACAACCAAACAACATCCCTCATTTTCTAGTATCAACTCAAGCATAAAAACATTTCCTATATGACTCATAACTCATAAAACTTAGATTTCATAAACACCGTCTTCAACACAATTATAACTCTCTTAAAATTACTACGTACATTGGCCTACCAGCATTAGGCTCTCACAAATGACGCATATCCAGTATTTATATGACCGAGAAGACTAAACCTCCTATCTATATATCTGTTAACTACAGATCAATTATGAACATATCTGTTCTATCTACATAAACAAATCAGTAATCAACAACCACCATATTATTTATTATCTCCTAACATCACATAGTATCCTGAATAAGCTCTTAAGTAAACACTGTAACCTATATCCAACATTAACTCAATGTAGCCATCCTCTACTTATCAACGTACTTGTGATCTGTCCTGTCTATTATTATTATAACTTGTTAACCCCTATCTTTAAACACGGCACTTCTAACATCAATAAAAAAATATATTCACCCACTGTACTAATATCTCAAGACCACTTTTTCCACCGTTTCGTATACTTCTTTAAACATCACTTACAATTTTAAATCTTGCTATCTACAGTACTTTCGATTTATCTATCTCTTACGTTTCCATTTCCTCAACAACTCTAAGTTTCTCTGAATAAGTGCTAACTCTATATCAACATCTTCTTCTTCGTACAACCTACTAGTCTCCTCCATACTACTACTTGACTCTGACTTTTCATCCATTTCTTCTTCTTCGTCTGTATGTCTCTCTTTAGCTGCCGCTAATTTCTTCCGTTCAACATCCCACCTAATTTGTCGATCACTCTTTCTTAAGGATCTTTCTAGTATAGGTATATCGTCTCCGCTTGTTGAATCATCTCTAATTCTTCTCTGTCTTTTTACTTCTTTATCTCTTTGACTGTCCATTCTTCTTTTTGTTGCTTGCCTAGTATTTTTAAATGGAGCACCTGTGTCTTCTTCCATACTATCATAATGAGTTTCATTTGGCCCTTCTTCTTCCATTCTTTTCGGAATTGTCTGTTCTTGTTCTTCGTAACTTGGATTTGCTAGCAACTGATTTTGTTCTGGTTCTCTTCTAAGATCTGGAGTTACTGTAGCTCTTCTAAGATCTGGGTTTACTGTAACAACTTGTTCATCTAAAAATTTTGCATCCGAATAACAATTATTATTATAATTATTATTTTCTATCTCATTTTCATCTCTTCTTAAGTGTTCAACATGTGCCCTTGCTATGTGTGCTGTGACCTGGTTCTTTATAACATACGATACATTACCTAGTTTTTCCAAAACGTAATAACCTGGAATCCAACGAGAATCAAACTTAGAGTTTCTTCTATGCTTTTTGTAATAAACTCTATCACCTACTTTAAACTCCTGTAATTTTGTATTTACATTTTTGTACTTTTTCTGTCTTTCCCTAGCTTTTATTATATTATTTCTTAATCTCATATGTGCTTTATGCATTTCTTGTATTATGACCTCTTGAAAATCTTCACCCATATATTTCCGTCTAGGTTTTAATAAATTATCTATAGGTAATATTGGTTCTCTCCCGTGTATTAAATAAAATGGCGAAAAACCCGTGCTCTCATTTTGATTTGTACGAATAGCGCTAAGAGCAGGTCCCAAAAATAGATCCCAATCTTTTTCATGTTCATCAATAATCTTTGCCACAATGTTGTATAACGTCTGATGTTGACGCTCGTTTTTCGCATTTGACGAAGGTCTATAAAATGAGGTCTTTATATGTCTTATGTTTAAATCTTTTAATAACTTTTCGAATTTTTTATTTACAAATTCTCTACCATTATCTGTAAGTATACTTTGTGGGCAACTAAACCTTGGTACGAACTCCTGTAAAAAAATATTAATGACAGTATCCGCGCTCTTATCTGGAATTGCATAAACCTCTGGCCAAAGACTATAGATGTCTACTATATGAATTAAATATAGATTTCCTGACAATGTTCTGGGGTGTGGACCTGATATGTCTAAACTAATCTTTTGCATTGGAAAGTGAGGAATATCTGTGTCCTGTAATGGAGACTTTATTGTTTTCATGTTCCTTAATCTGCACTTTTCACACGTATCTACATATTTGCATGCAGATTTAAATAAGTTTGGCCAATAATATTTGCTTGTAAGTGCTTTCACTAGTTTGTCTCTACCGAGATGTCCATTTTCATCATGATACGCTTTTAAAAGTTCATTTTCCAAATGCTTTGGAATATATTTCCTTAGTTGTTCGTTCTTTTCACACATATAATATAACTGTCCATCCTCTTGTAAGAGCAAATAATTCCTTTTATATTTGTTATCTTCTGTTTCTCGTAACTTTTCCTTTATTTGTATGATTCTTGGGTCTAAATCCTGCTCTTCTTTCATATTGAATTGTGCTAACTGTGGATCTTCTTCTCTATGTTCAGACTCTTGATCTGATGGTAAGCTATCAAATTCTCCCCTATTTATTATAGCAGAATCCAGAATATTTACCTGCCAATTCCTGTCGTCTATCTCTGGTTCGGCTGCCTCCTCTTCTGTATCCTCTGATGACTGTGTATATGGAATTCTAGACAAAAGATCAGCGCATGTGTTTATCTTACCCGGTATGTACTCAATTTTCGCGTCGTACCCCTGTAGATTCAATGCCCATGTCTGTATTTTCCTGTTCTGCACTGGAGCTTCTAAAAAAGACTTTAAAGGCATGTGGTCAGTTCTAATAACAAAACTTGCGTTATGTAAATAGTAATTAAGTTTTTGAAGAGCGTAATGAATCGCGTAAGCCTCCTTCTCGATAGTACTCCATTTTTTTTGTGATTTACTAAGCTTATGAGACAAAAAGTAGATAGGTCTTTCATTTTTAACCCCTGGTATTCCAGATTCTTTTCCTTCATATGGTTGTACTAAACATGCTCCTACTGCACTGTCTGAAGCATCTGTGTATAGTATTAACTGTTTGTTTAAGTCTGGATGCGTCAATAGTGGTACCAGTGTTAAGCTGTTTTTTAAATAGTCGAAGGCTTTTTGACACTCATCATCCCACTTAAACCTGGCGTACTTGGCTGTTAAATTTGTAATTGGTTCAGCTATTCTTGAAAATGCCGGAATAAACCGTCTATAATACGCACATGTTCCTATAAAAGCACGTACTTCCTTAACGTTTGTTGGTGCAGGTAATTCTTTAATAATCTTTATTTTGTTCTGGTCTGGTTTAATACCCTCTCTATTTATAATATACCCTAAATATTTTGTTTCTGTTTTCAAAAATTGGCACTTACTAAGCTTCAACTTCACATCATGCTTTCTTAACCTGTCAAACACTAGTCTAATATGTTTCAAATGATCTTCCACATCTCCCTTGGTATAGATCAATACATCATCAATATAAGCAAGAGCGAACCTTTGCATACCCTCTAGAACTTCATTTATTAAGAACATATAGTGTGAGGGCGCCGTCTTGACTCCAAAAGGCATTCGTAAGAATTCGTACGAGCCCATGTGGGTACAAAAGGCACTTTTCCGTTGCGCGTCCTCCGACATCGGAATACACCAAAATCCTGACCTTGCGTCTAACGTTGTGAAATATGTAGAGCCATTAAGTAGCCCCAAAATATCATCAATTACTGGCAGTGGGTATGCTACATTCTTGGTGATTTTGTTCAACGCCCTGTAGTCACAACAGAAACGACTCGAACCATCAGGCTTGGCCACGATGACCACCGGAGATGACCATTCTGACTTCGACCTTTTTATTATTCCTGCTTTCAGCATCTCTTCTATTGCCTTTTCCATTATTTCTCTGTTTCTTAATGGAGTTCTGTATGGTTTTAGACTTATTGGTGGATGATCTCCCGTGTCTATCTCCATCGTAACTGTCCGCGTCTTACCCAATTCCAAATCATTAACCGCAAACACATCTTGATTTTGCTTTATAAACTGTTCTAACACTTCCTTATTTTCCGGCGACGCTTTTAACTGTGACAGCAATTCTTGTTCCCTTGTTATTTTGTCTAGTGAATGTATATGGACTTTATTTTCTCTGAATGGATGGATCAATTCATTCATTCCGATTTTCCCTCTTCTTCCGCATCCGCGTCTGTCACTTCTCCTTTCACTAGAAGTTTCCAAATAACTTGTTCCCGACACTTCTGTTTTATTCGTTGCCAATATTTCACTAATGTTATGATCTAACTTTGCTATCACACATCCTCTGTATAACTTGATTTCTCTCCCTGTGTTGTTGATAACCATTACTGGAAAGGTTAAGTGTTTATCCAACTTCATTACTCCATCTGGAACCTCCAAACCAGGCTCATCAATTATTTCTTCTTGTAACTCAGTGATTCTGACTGTGTTTCCTTCCACATAATATGGGTTTCTCTTCAGCTTCGCTTGTATCAAATTAACCGACTGTGGTTTTAATGTCGTTGTCATTTTGACCCTAACTAGTGCTGCTATATGCATATCCTCTTCCATATCTATATATACGTCTCTGAATTTTAACTTATGTAAATCATAAAAAAGTCTTATCCCATTCTTTATCAAAAAATCTCTTCCTATCAGCATATTTCTATTTAAACCCTTCACTACATGAAAAAGGTGTCTTATGTTTATCCCCCCTAACTTAAAATTGATCATTGTTTGTCCAACTACTTGTAAATTCTGTCCAGTAACAGAGTGTAAATTATTACTACACTTAAATATTCTACAATTTCTTACTATTTTGTATAAAAAACTTTCTTTTACTACACTAACTTGAGCTCCCGAATCTATTAATGTACGAACTCTATACTTTCCTATTTCTAATATACACGAGCTATAATCTGTTTTTTCTTCTATAAATTTCTTGACTTCATCCAGTTGAAAATATTCTCTGTTCGACCTATTATACTTGTTATTAACATACTCTCTAACACTTGGGACCCTATTATTTACCCTCCTATCATAGGTCCTGTCTAATAGGTAGGGCGCCGATTTACCTGTGTTCTTGTACCTGTAAAATTCCTGTGTCCATCAACAACATTCCCAGTCACCCTATTATTATCATATCTACCCTGTGTATTCGACTGGACACGCCTGTTATTACAAAAACGAGAAACATGTCCCCGTTGACCACAAACCCAACAGACAATGTTTGTGTTATTTGTGTTTCTTACTGCCTCACTTGTAGGGTATCTCATATTTCTTCTTTCAACATAATCGCTCCTATTTCTACCTTGTAAGGTTTGTATACCGCCTCTCCTATTCCATCCGAATCTTGTTTGTCCTATCTCCATGGGTTCCTCAATTCTGTCGTCTCTATTACTTCCCACTTCTCGTCCTGTTCTTAATCTAAACCTTCGTCTCAAATTTTCCTCTTGCACCGCAATATCCACCGCTTGTGATAACCTCTCAGGGTTATCCCTCATCAGCTTAAGTTTCAAACCATCAGATTTGATGCCATCCACAAAAATCCCTACCAACATCCTTTCCACCTCCTCCCCTCGCACATTCTGTCCTAAGAATGCCTCTTCAGCCAGGTTAATCAACCTATCGCTAAACAACTGTACCGTTTCTCCGTTATTTTGTTTAGCCTGCCTCAATACCGAAAATGCATGTTGCGGATCCGTTATCTCTGCGTATTTCCTGGCGAGATCTTCTTTGAATTGTTCCCATGTCTCATCTACTCTAGCCTCTAACTTCCTCCTTATATGATCTGAGACCGGTTCTGTTGCCGTCTGATAAGCTAGTCTCATTTTCTCTTCTTCCGTTGCTGAAATTAGGTATGCATACTTTTCAATAGAAGTAACCCATTTCTTAAAGTCTTTGGCCTGACCACTAAACTTCAAAATTTCTGTTGCCATTCCCTGTTGGTTGATTACCAAATTCAATTTACCTACCGCTGTTCCAACCCCTGTCAGCACCTGTGCAAGGTTGTCTGGTTCCGTCATGCTGAAAATACTGCAAGAAAGCAAGCAAAGAACAAAAAAAAACACAATTTCAAATTATTTGCTTCTAAAATCTGGTTAATTAATTACCTTATTTATGAATCACCTAAATTTACTAATTTACAACACATAATTCCCCCAGTTCATAAACTGTTCCATTAGTTATTTAGTTCCAGAATCGCACAAATTTCCCTTGGTTAATCCCTAAAGAGCACAAGTTGTAATCAGCATCAATATTCTGTCAGCGTAGAGGGAGGAAAAACCTTGTCTTCAATAAGTCCTGTTTGAAACCAAAAAGTTCGCTATAAATCCTCATACCTGTTTCTAATAATATAATAATGTTTTAGACTCTGCTCTAACCAAGAATTTATGGCACATCACCGGAGTTACACAGTTACCTTCTTTTATTAGCTGACGGATCTAGTTCCACTAACCAGAGTTCGTATCAAGTGAAACCTAGTCTCGAGTTTAAGTGGCGGAGTCCAGAAGCTCAGGTGGCGGAGTTCTCTTCCCTCAGGTAAATTTTGTAGCTGCCAGATACTCTTCCTGGTTGGGTCACGTCTCATGGGATGCCTGGATAGATTTCAACCCCTGGTTGGGTCACGTCTCATGGGATGCCTGGATAGATTTCAACCCCTGGTTGGGTCCCTTCCTTGATTCTGAGTGAAGTACATCATCGGCGTCTTGATAGGGGTCGTAGTAATGACGTGGCCCCAAAAATTTATCACAGTTAACCGAAGCCCAGTGATATTTATGTGTTCAAAAAACCCAATCACGAAATTACAAGGCTTTGTCCATTATTACTTGAGCCTAGAAGAGTTCTTGACTTATTTTTCTTCTTTTGTCTGACAGGTTCAGCTTGAAATTCTGGTTTTCTCAAAGTTCTAGGACAGGATGGCTCTTCTCAAAAAAACGATAAGTTTCATGCAACGGTCATGAGAAGCCCCTTGTTATTGATAACTTTCAGTGGCTGGCGCTTTAAAATAGAAGCCCTTTCTTTTGAAACTCCAGAGTTCAGATCTCGGCTCCGGAAAACCTTGAAGGCTGAAGTTCAGTTAACGGCCATTATCAATTCGGCCACGGCTCCAGAAAAGCCTCCTGATAAAATTATCTTCTGAGTTTCATCGTACTTCGCGTAGTTAGCCGGACGACTCGATTCAAAATCCTGGACTTACGGCTCCATACTTATTCCTGTTGTAGTGTTGGAAGGAATAACAAAACGCCAACTGCATAAAACGTTGTTTATTTGTCAAGGTTTACAAGCCGCGTCCTTTCAGCTGGTTTCTTAGATGTTAACTGCCTATAACAACATAATACGTCACGATTGAGCATCTCCCACCCCTTTCAGTCTCAATGCTCAATCGTGCTGTATCGGAGTTTTCCAATAGACCCCAATTATACCTACACTGTTACAGATTGTTATGAAAAGTAAGAAGAAGAAGAAGAAGAAGAAGAAGAAGAAGAAGAAGAAGAAGAAGAAGAAGAAGAAGAAGAAGAAGAAGAAGAAGAAGAAGAAGAAGAAGAAGAAGAAGAAGAAGAAGAAGAAGAACAAGAACAAGAACAAGAACAAGAAGAAGAAGAAGAAGAAGTAGAAGAAGAAGAAGAAGAAGAAGAAGAAGAAGAAGAAGAAGAAGAAGAAGAAGAAGAAGAAGAAGAAGAAGAAGAAGAGATGTAAATAAATGTGTAAATAATAAACATAGAAAGGGGTCATGCAATCAATCAATCATGTGCCATGCCGGAAAGCGTGGGGCGTCATGACTCGCCATTTCACTCGATCACCAGAGTCGTGGATCAGCTCAGTGTTCCTGTCTCGTTCATGCCTTGTGGCCAAGCCATCCAGGTATGTTCCGCTCTGTCTTCCTCTTGGTCTGTTCCCCTCCATCTTGCCAGTTGTCAATATGTTCTCCAATCCATTTCTTCTCATAACATGTACAAATAATTGTGGCTGTCTTCGTTTAATTTCTCTAATCTGTCTACGATTTTCATTTGTCTCCTGTAGTACTTGGTCATTGGTTTGTCTATCTGTCCATGGTACTCTTTGCATTTTCCTCATAAACCACATTTCTGTAGCCATCAAATGTTTTTCAGCTTGACTGCACATTGTCCAAGTTTCACATCCATACAAAAATAAAACAAGCTCTATGTACCCCCTCAACACTCTTTTTCTCGTTTCAGTTGACATCTTTTTATTGCTTAGAATGTTTTTCATCTTGCTAAAGGCTACTTTCGCCATGGCGATTCTTGTTCTAATCTCTTCAATGCATCTCCCATCAGATGTTATGACTCCCGGGAAGGTTAACCCGGTCAACAAATGCCCGCAGAAGTCGGATGTGTCGGCCTAACGGCGCAAGAACGCAGCTCTGCTGTAAACAGGCACAACGCAATCACATCCGAAAAAAAAACTCCGGATGAACGAAGAAGAAGAAGAAGAAGATGTTATGACTGTTCCGAGATAATTGAACCGATTCACTTGTTGAAGAATATTCCCATTTACTTGTATATTACATTGTGGTACTTCGTTCTTCCTAGTGATGACCATAACCTGTGTCTTCCTACAATTTAATTCCAACCCCAGCTGCTCACTGTGTACAACAACCTCGTCTACTAATTGTTGCAGATCCTGTGCATTGTCTGCAATCAATACTGTAGCATCTGCATATCTAATGTTATTGATGTTTCTTCCTCCAATGCTGATTCCATTTATATCTTCTACATTTCTGAAAATATTTTCACTGTATAGGGAAAAAAAATAATTGGATACATTACACATAGGTAGACACATCAAAATGTATTCAGAAAAATGTGGATATAGAAGGTTTATGAAGCCATTATAGTTCCAGTTTCCAGTTGGTTTGCACGGCTCTGCTCCGTCCTCTACCATGATAATTCCTGCTTTTACCGAATTGGTTTCTGATTCCTTCTTCCATAGCCCAACTTAACACGGGTTACCAATAATCTAAACTTCAGTGGTAGAGGGCCTAGTGTGCACCGCATTGTGTTCGTTGTGGTATATCTTGTGCAGCCCAGCAATGTTGGCATCCTTTCATGTCATATATCATGTATCTATTTGGTTAATTAGTTAGTTAGTTAGTTAGTTAGTTAGATAGTTAGTTAGGTAGTTAGTTAGTTAGTTAGTTAGTTAGTTAATTAGTTAGTTAGTTAGTTAGTTAGGTAGTTATTTAGTTAGTTAGTTAGTTAGTTAGATAGTTAGTTAGGTAGTTAGTTAGTTAGTTAGTTAGTTAGTTAGTTAGTAAGTTAGTTAGTTAGTTAGTTAATTAGTTAGTTAGTTAGTTAGTTAGTTAGTTAGATAGTTAGTTAGTTAGTTAGATAGTTAGATGGTTAGTTAGTTAGTTAGTTAGTTAGTTGGTTAGTTAGTTAGTTAGTTAGTTAGTTAGTTAGTTAGATAGTTAGTTAGTTAGTTAGTTAGTTAGTTGGTTAGTTAGTTAGTTAGTTAGTTAGTTAGTTAGTTAGATGGTTAGTCAGTTAGTTAGTTAGTTAGATAGTTAGTTAGTTAGTTAGTTAGTTAGTTAGTTAGTGCACGCGCGCCCGGACTCCCTTCGGCGTATCATAGGCGCCCGGTTGCGATAGTTAAGCCTAACATGACGACCAGACGACCGACAAGAACACGACGTGGTAAGAGGGCGGGCACACGCAGAAGGCGGTTAAAATGTGACAGATTGGGCATCGGACACGTTCGAGTACTGTACTGGAACTGTGCATCATTTAGTCAACGCCGATCCATTCTTGAAAAACTACTGTACGGAAACGATATTGTAGTCTTACAAGAAATACAGCTCGGCGACGGAACAGTCAATGTCGCGGGATTTCAGGGATTCTTTAACAGGCAGCACCTCGGACAGGCCATTCTGGTCCGCGACAACATACTAGTGTCTGAGATCGATATGTCTTCCTGGAACAGTGATGCCCTGCAAGTGCAGGCATTAAGAATAATGACACCAGTGCAGCTTGTAATCATGAACGTTTATGCGCGAAATGGGAAGGTCGACGTGCGACAATGGCAGAGTTTGTTCGACATGGATGAAAGGCATATCAACTACTGTGGGGACTTCAATGCCAGAGGCAGTCAATGAGGGAATTGCATCACCAATAGACAGGGAGAAAATCTGGAGGACGCCCTGGCAACTGCTGCCCTAATCTGTCTGAATGATGGGAAGGTCACTAGAATAGCCACTCGACCAGGTGACTCTGACAGCATCATTGACTTGGCTCTGGTGTCGCCCACCATCGCACCAAGGTGCCGGTGGGGCACACTGGGATACCACGATAGTGACCACTACCCTGTGTCATCCTGATCAAGAAAGACGGGGCCATGAGTCAAAGAAACAAGACAAATGCCTTCCCGTACGACAACACTGGTCAAGACGCCATAAGCAAGATCAGAAGAAGGAAACTAACTTCCTCCCGCAGGAGACAAGAAAGATGGTTGCAGCCACCATGGTGGAATGGAGAGGTCGAGAAGGCATGGCTGGGAAAGAGGCAGGCTGTCAAAGACTGGCAAAAGGCCAGAAAGGCTAACATGCCACAGATTGAGTTGGCGAACCTGAAGACTGAGGTCGATAGGACGACGACTCTATTCAAATCCTGCGCCAAACAGGCCAAGGCCGAGAAATGGGACGAGTTCTGCAGGAAGGTGTGCTCCGAGCGATCTCTTACGACATTCAGGCGCCTCCACAAGAGCATGAACGGTGCTGCACAACGTAGGGGTATTCCAGACTTTCAAGGCACAGACCTCGCATGGAAAAAGTCGGATGCGGATAAAGGTAAGGCCCTTCTTGCACGCTACATAGAACAGACTGACCAGAAAGACGAGCCCGCCAGACAGAGGACCACAACGACACTTTCTCAGTTGTGCGAGGGGGTCGGGACAGACGAAGAATGGACAATCACAGCTGAGATATTGCGTGTGATGCTCAAGAAATCACCTAACACCGCCCCAGGCCCAGACGGCAGCCGATATGGTGACCTACTGGTGATATCAGATGATGACATGGAAGAACTGGCCAGAGAATTCAACACCAATATCCAGAGGGGTCAGGTCCAAGAAGAATGGCTACACAGTTACTTGCTGCCGCTGCCAAAACCGAACAAAGACCATTCCAAGATAAGCGGCTACAGAATCATTACGATGCAGAATACTGTTGGCAAGCTACTGGAGAAAATTGTCGCACACAGACTTGCTTGGGACTTGGAACAGCTCGGCTGCTTCCCGCCCACACTTGGAGGATACAGACGCAACACAGAGTCATGGCTGAATGCAGCGGTCTTTGCTCAAGATGTTTACGAAGGATTTCAGGTCAGAGAAGAGACATGTGCGGCCGCCATAGACTTAGAGGACGCATATAACAGAGTATCTTTCGAGCAATTGATGCAAACCCTCCTCAGACTGAAAGTGCACCCTCACCTTGTACGATGGATAGCTGCAGTTCTGCTCCAAAGGAAGGTGGTGCTAAGATGCGGGAGTTGGTCTTCTGAGCCGATAACGATATGTCCAGGATTGCCGCAGGGTTCACCACTGTCACCAGTACTATTCAACGTGTATACGGTGCCGATCACTGAACAACAGTTGGACGGGAGGGGTAGGACTCTGTCATTCGTTGACGACATCCTCGTGTATCGACAATGATATGCAAGGCGAACTCATGGTGTGCTGATGCCGATGCCCTTGTCAACCCTGCAAAGGTAACGGTTACATGGTTCTCACTAAACAACCATATTGTGAAAACAGACCTGCCGGCAGTAAGAATGGATGGGAGCAGTTTGAGTAGAACCCAGTCAATGACATATCTTGGCGTGAAGCTTGATCGTAGCCTGTCCTTCAGAGATCATGTCGATTATGTCATAACGAAGGCTCGAAAAGGTTTGTCAGCAATGAGAGTCATGGCGACTGCCAATATCGAGCAAAGACTGCTAATACTTCTGTTCCAAGGACTTGTTCTTTCACGCATCTAGTATGCCCTGGCCATCCTCACTGTCAGCCCTGCACAGATTGGAAGACTTGAAAAGGTACAAAACGAAGCCATGCGCATCATTTTGGGCTGCACGAGAGACACCAGCTGTGTAGCAATGAGATACCTCCTTGACTTCCCGACAATGGAACACAGGATCAAGATCTGGAGAGCTCGTGCATACTTAAAAATAAGTGCAGATGAGCAGCACCCTCTGCATGACGCTATATTCAGAGAAAAGGGTGACAGGCTAAAGAGGGGCAAATCATGGATGGGTCGGGCGGAAGATGTCGTCAGACAGGTCTGCAGTCTTACCAGTATCAACCCCGGCAAGGAATGGGTGCCGGTGCCTCCAGCTTTTAAGTGCACTTTCTCCTGCATTATCACACTCGACAGACGGTGCAGAGAGCAGAACCCTGCCGCTGTCAATGCAGAGGTTAACGCGCTCATCTATGAACACTCAGATAGCCCCGAAGTGCTCATCTATACAGATGGATCTGTTGTAAAGCAGCAGAGAAGTGCGTGGGCATTTACAGCCCGTTCAGCGGGCCGAACCGTTCAAGAATCCAGTGGTGCCCACTCTATGACCACGAGCAGCATGACGATGGAGGTGATGGCAGTTACACAGGCTTTCATATGGCTGGAGTCACAGCATTATACCAACGTGTGTGTACTAAGTGATTCAATGAGCATGATTCAGAAGGTCGAAGCTGGATCTGTACGTAGACAGTGGACTGAATCGCTGCGGAAGTCTGTTGTCCGTAAAGTCACCTTCATCTTCGTCCCGGGACATGCGGGAGTCGAGGGAAATGAACGAGCTGACAAACTGGCTGACTCTGCACCCCCTGTAGATGGCCAGCCCATGGATCGTGCCGATGTTATTAACGTCCTTAAAGATATGGCGAGAACAGAGGACTTTGACGTCAATGATTCCACATCGCTGTCCAGGATAAAAGACCTGGGAGTAAGAATCCGCACAGCCAGACGCGAGAGGTACATCGGGAAAACAAAGCGAATCGTCAATCAACACAGAACTGGCACTATTAGCCACCGGACGCTGATGCATATGCTGGGGGGAGGATCTGAGCACCTATGGACATGTCCGGAGTGCAACGAAGATACCCCAACTGATAACTGATAACTGACTGACGGGTTAGATAGTTAGTTAGTTAGTTAGTTAGTGTCAGAGTCTAGAATAGTGCAGTGATGCAGTGACATCGTTACGCCCGCCAGGCGACTTAGTCCTCAGCTGGGATGCCGTAACTTCGTTACGCCCGCCAGGCGAGTAGTAGTTACCTGCCTGCGAGGTTGCTGGCTGACGAGATGGCCAGCGGTCAGGCAAGGACGAAGCAAGACGCACGCATGCCGCGTGAAGCCACTTGAAGTGGGGAGGCATGTTGCGATCTATAGCCAGACAGCTCTGGGACGTGGACTCGACTGGACGCATGATGAGAGAAAGGCGTTGTGTGGTTTCTGTGCCTGAAAGTCGAGTGTCTGGACATCTTGAGAGATAGACTGTGAGCTGTATTGTGTATGTAAGTGTATTGAAGTGTAAAGTATATCTTGTAGTGATCATCGTATTGTATATGATCTGTAAATAAATCCATTGAACGTTGTGTCGTTGAGTCTCAAGTCAAATCACGTTGTACTTGTACTGTCTCACATGTGTTAGGTTAACGAGCCAGGTTTAAGACCCTGACAGTTAGTTAGTTAGTTAGTTAGTTAGTTAGTTAGTTAGTTGATCTAGGAACAGAGGTAAATAGCAAATTAAAATTTCCCTCGATCAGGAAATCAACATCAGGATTGGCAAGGCAGCAACAACAATGAACATCTTAGCAAAAAGAGTCTGGGAGAACAGGAAGCTTACTGCCAAAACAAAATTCCTCGTCTACCAAGCCTGTGTCCTTAGTACTCTTCTTTATGGCAATGAAACCTGGACAACTTACTCACGCCAAGAGAAACGTTTAAACAGCTTTCATATGCGGTGTCTGCGAAGAATACTTGGTGTTAAGTGGCAAAAAAAAATCACAAATACTGAAGTAATGGAAAGATCAGGTTGTGTGACGGTGTATTCCATGCTCAGTCTTCGTAGACTTAGATGGATAGGACTTGTTAGGAGGATGGATGATGGTAGAATACTAAAGGACATCTTTTTTGGTGAATTACAGACGGGTAGGAGATCTCAGGGTCGGCCTCTACTACGATACAAAGATGTGTGTAAGCGGGACGTGATTGATACAGGCATTGATAATGCACACTGGGAGCAAGTCGCCGCTGAACGTGTTGCATGGAGGGCAACTATCAGAAATGGAATAAAGACAAAGGAGAAAATGATTGCAGATAAAGCACACACAGAGCGTGAGAGACGTCAGATGGTGCAAAATGGTGGAAATGACCATGTTTTCACATGCATCTACTGTGGGCAAACATTTGCAGCAAGAATTGGCCTTATCAGCCACACTCGCCACCGCCATGGATCATAGTTATTAAGCCTTTTTGAAGCACAATGTACCAAACTATCGTCTGTCAAGACGGAAAGGTGCCAATGTAATGTAGTTAGTTGAGAGATCATCCTCATTTCACATCAAATCATTCAGTCCATAAGTGCTCAGATCTCCTCCTAAGCAAATCCCGCAGCGTGTAGCGGCTAACGACACCAGTTCTGTGTTAGTTTATCAATCTTCTTTGGATTCCTGCGTATTGTTCTTGTTTGGCCACAACTCTTTTAATTTGCTGTTCTCGCAGTTTGACCATGGTTGTATATTCGTAGCCATCACTTGGTTTTCGCAAAAGTCTTACTTCTCGTAGAGCATTCAGAATGTCAGCCTGGTCCATGGCGCGTCCGCCCTCGACATTAGCCTTTCCTTCGAGTTTATCAGCCCGCTCATTTGATTGCACTCCCGCATGTCCAGGCACGAAGATGACATCTTTGTCAGCCGAGACCACTCCAGAGACAGCAACCACTCTCTTCGGATCCACCCCATCACTATCCTCTTGAGTATGCTCATTAAATCGCTAAGGAAACATGCCCTATTGAATGTCTGTGTCTCGAGCCATGTTACTGCTTTACTTACTGCCATGACTTCCATAGTCAGGCTGCTTGTGGTCTCATCAAAGCACCAGAGTCTTCCTTCACAATTCTCCCTCCGGCCCGCGCCTTAAAGGCCAATGAGCTTCTCACATGTCGGACGACCGATCCATTTTTGTAAATGACAGCTTAAAAGGCAACAGGGTCGACTTCATTGCACCGGGATTTTATCCCATATGGCTCAGTCTCATTCTGCAGCGCCGAAAGCTTCGCACAAAGCACGAACTCTGTAGCTCCAGCGACGACCCTCAGGAGTCTCCGAAAAAATGCACCTGTGAACCAAAGAACGCGACCCGGATTCGAACCCACAAACTTCGGAGCCCGAATCAGACGGCTTGACCACTTCGCCACGGAGACTCCCATGAAAATGACAGCATCACCGTCTAATGAATACTCAACGCTTGTACTTCCGCATCCACAGAGGCCGGATTTTCTTGTCTGCATTTTCTTCATTTTCTGTCTAGTTGGAAGCAAACTGAAAATGACGTACATAAATTTGTTGGCACTTGTACCCGCTCCTCGCCAGGTTTTAAGTCCTCCGGTGAACACATCTGTTGAAGAATGTCTTCGGCTTGACCCATCCACGACCTTCCTATTTTTAACCTGTTGCCCTTCACCTTCCTAATTTCACTATGCCGTGGATCTTGTGTGTTTGCGTTAAAATAATGCGCATAGCTTCGTTTTGTATCCTTTCCATCCTTTCTATCTGCTTACGACTGAGAGTCAGGATAGCCATCGCATACTCAAAAACTGACATGACTAGCCCCTCGGATAGGAGGCATAGATGGCGTTACTCACAGTTTGCTGCCGCCATCACCCACATCGCAGCCAAGCCCCGCTTGGCCTTTGTTATGACCTGGTCTATGTGCTCATTATAATTAAGGCTTCGATCAAAACGCATCCCAAGGTAATTCATTGTCTGCGTCCCTGATATCCTGTATCTGTCACACCCCAATGCCGACAGCGAACTCTGTGTTCAATATCAACCAGGCTGTATGTCGATACAGGAGAAGCAATCTCAGCTCTATGTGAGCTGCTGCTGTAGTTCTTTGCGCTGCCAGTACCTGTTTGCTGGGCCGCAGCATGTTATCAAACTGGTATGTATATGGCACACTGCGGTCAAAGGTTATTCGCATAACTGTCTGTCTATGATGGCAATCGTACACTTTAGGGAAGGTGACTTTGCTCCGCTATTGACCAAGGTCAGTTACATAAATAAAAACACATGGCATTGTTTAGAGCTCACTGAAGGAGAAGAAAGAAGAGGACTAGAGGACGCACTAGACAACATACAATTAGAAAACTATAGTTACCGACCGGAATTCGAACCTGTCACCTCCAAATGACGACAACGCCTCGCTGCAGGAACAAGTGTATTTGGACGCATGGCAAATTTGACACTCCAAAAAAGTGTCTTCATTAGACATGTCTATCATACAGATGAACCTACAACTATGGCATACGGACACAATTCGCATCAAACTATTGAGATAGCACCATAGGTCTCATAATTTATATTAAACCATTTCGTATTGAGCAAAGAACACTACATCCCACCAGCCGTGTCACTGTTCACTTGGGGCTGGTGTCAATTTTCACCCTGGAGCTGGTGTCAATGTTCACCCTGGAGCTTGTGTCCCTGCAGCATTGACAGCTTGCATGTGTCGTCTTCTGTATTCGTGTGGCTATTCTTTCTTGGACGCCTGACCCGTATGAAGACCGTCGCTCTAATCACGTGCCAAAGACAATTGTTTCTATATCAGAACATGTCCCCTGCTTCGTGCACCCTCATGTCCCATATGACTGGGGAACATGTCCCCTGCTTCGTGCAACCTCATGTCCCATGTGACTGGGGAACATGTCCCCTGCTTCCTGCATCCTCATGTCCCATGTGACTGGGTGTCCTAAAATTTTCCCGAGAGGAGATTGGAATCAACAAGCACATCTTTAAACTTATTATCTGTTGGGATTATTGACTGACTTTGGTCTACACTCCTCTCTTCTGCCTTCCCTTCCATATATCTATTTCTTTCACTCTCTCTCTATTATTCCCTCAACACATACTCCGACAACAGTTCCTTTCAACGATAAGATAAAAGATTTATTAATAAAAACTATGTCTGGTGTATGTATGGATATTGTCTATGTAGTTGGTATGTTCTTCTAGTGTGGTGGCCAGATATGAACTCTGAATGTCTATCAGCTGTGTTGCTTCTCGCCCTTTCATTCTTCTAGATCACAGGACAGCACATCAAACAGGACAGAGCTCACCCTGGATGATCCGTATGCTTGAGTCTGATGGTAAATCCGTTATTGAATGAAACAAAACTGTTCCCCACTGATTCAATGTACCGTAATAAAAGTCCCGTAAGTTTATGACTGCGCCCGAGTCTGTTTCATGACGGTAAGTATCCAACATCGAAAAACCACCACATCGTCACAGTTCTACCTATTGTCTTTTATTACTAGCACTGTTGTTACTTGTCTATTCTTTCTTCCCTATGCATACAATACGTATGTAGTTGTAAGTATCCCTGCTTGCCACAGGTTAACATCTTTTCCTTTTAAGGGTTTTAGTGGTATATTCGTTTGAGCATACAGTGTTCTGTATTTGATTTAACTTTATTATTTCTTCATCTTAAAACATGTCCATGTTCTGTTTGGTTCTAATTAAGTACTTTATTTGTTCAAGTGTAGTACTCTTCATCTCTTCTCTGCTTTCACTAGGAGATTGGAACCTGTGGAGAAGTATAACAGATCCAGTGATAAGCGTTCGCCCCTTACTACTACTTATGCAAGTGTCCTTCTCCAGCCATAATGACAAGGCTTCCGAAGTGAACACCCACATAAGACATATGAATTCACCAAAGTCTAAACTATCCACTAATAGAAAGCCATGGTAAATGCTATTCACTCACATCTATATTCCTATGCTAAAACTATACTCTAATATACCTTATAATAATCCTAGTCTGAACTGGGAGTACTAATGCACAATAGATACACAAACGTTCTTCCTTTGTCTCATGAAACCCAAGAATCACACTAAACTTCCACAAACAGTTGCCACTCTTTATAGGTCATTTTTGCCGCATAGTCCTTGACCTTGCTTGACCCCTCAAGTCCCTACTTCATTATCACCGTTAGTGGAAAATTACGGATCTGAAACTTTTCCGTTATTCATACATCCAGACCGCAATATGCTGTCCAATAATGCTGTCTGCCTTTGTCGCAAAAAAATTTTTCCACGCGACAGGTTACCTGTGCTGTTGGCCGGCCCCTTCTGTGTCTTGACCTATAAACACATGCGCCTGGTCACTCCGTTGTTGTTTACCCTTACTGCTTCGTTTTTTAACCCTTCTTCTACCTGGTTAGTCGGTGTATACAGTCGTCTATCTGGGAATCATTAACTCTCAGTATTCCACGACATAGGCCCCCTCTTAAGAGATTAGACCGCGTCGAATCTTTCTCACTGTAGGTTTGATTCCTATGATCCACAACCCTAGTCTTCTTCCTCCGGAGCTGGATGTCTGGATAAGAAATCTGCTCATACATTCTCCTTACCAAGGATGTATTCCACTGTGAAGTCCAGTTGCAGCAACAACGTCCATCACATCCACCGTGCGTTGAGCTTCTGCGAAGTAGCTATGACCATCACTTGTTGAAGATATGATTGGGTCCTCACATGGCTCACCTCATTATCCAGTAGGCGCTCTAATTGACACCCTAATATACTACTCACGACTGAAACTAGTGTTGGCTCCTCGCTCCTGTACGTTCAGTCGACCTACTTTCGACTTGCGTCAGCGACGGCTCACAATACAGACGGATTGTCCCATCCTGATTGTAATACTGCTTCCATGTCCTCTTGGTTTCTCCCGGCTTTTCCACTGGGGATGTTCCGCCTCGTCCTCGTCGGACCGAGTCGTCTTTCCCAAACCTCCTGGACTTTTGCTTCCAGGACCATCTTGGGCGATATTGTATCTGGTCAGCCAATCTTCGGTTGGAGTCCTGGGTAATTCTCGCTTTTCTCGACGTTACCCACCCCTTCTGAACTTGGTTACCGGTGAAACTTTCACTCCTGTCCTTTCCCTGACTTGTGATTTCCCTCCTCCTGTCGTTGGGTAAATCTGACCTATCACGTACTGTCCCATAGGCCCTCCTATGTTGTACTGGCGATCTCTGGTCTTCGTCTGGACTGGTAACCTTTGTCCCAATGGCTGCCATCACCATAAAGTGCGAAGCTTTGCTCCCGGATCTCTCTTCATATTTCCTAATGAGATGTCTAGGGAGATTTTTCTTCTCTTCCCCGATCCGTATTTTGTAGATGTTCTTGGACACCACCTTTTCCACAGGATAAGGTCCTTTCCATCCTACTTGGAGTATATTGGTCTTTGCTGGACTCCACACTTCCACTTTGTCTTCCACTTTAAGAGCTATTTTACTCTTAGTCCGCTTGTTGGGTGGTGCGACCTGGCACTCCGAACAAGACTTCAACCACCGGCGTACATCTCCGGTCATTCCTGGCCAGCAATAATGGCCGGAAATTTGCTGCAAGGTCTCTCTGACACCCATATGTCGATTCTCGCCTATGATGTGTCCACTCTGAAGAATGTGAGGACGGTGGGTCTCTGGAACCACCCACTGCTCGTGCAGGTTATCTCCCCTCCCAGCTCTCCGATAGAGTAGTTGATTCTTCAGAAAGTAATGTCCCCGTTCTGGTAGCTCAGCACTTCTTTGCAGCTTCCTGTAACAAGGACGCAACGTAGTATCCTTCCTCTGGGCAGTATGCAATTCTCCTATCCCTGAGTTGTCGCATAGTGTCTCTGCCTCTCTTTCCTTCCCTTGAGATCCACTGACTACTGTTCCCTTGTGGGTTGGCTGTTTGGGCATTCCCAAAAAGACATATTTCGTACCAATGATTATGGGAAATAAGGAGTCAGATAATACAGCAGCTGGAATAATGCCCGTGACGTACCTGGATTTAATCTCCACCTTGGCGATTGGCAGCGTCATGGTAACAGCACTCCTCATTGCCGGCTGTATTTCTATGGTCTCCCCTGTAAGTTGGTCTGGGCTTACCAAGCTGGCGTCCACCACCGCTTCCCCATCCAAACCGGTATCGTAGAGACAAGCAACCTGTTGGCCATTTACTTCAATCAGTTCAACCACAGGTGGTCTCTCTTGGTCCTGAGTGTCTTTCATCTCCTTGACCGTTTCCCTTGCCTTCCTCTTTTAATTCCTCGAGGTTGGTTATGCAATTGGCGTCGTTTGCCTTGCATCTGCAGTCCACAGTATTATGTGTTATCGACTGGCAGTGAGTGCACTCTGTTCCCTTCCTAGGTTTCCCTGTGTCCTTTTTGTTCCTTTCTCCTTCGCCGACCTCAGCCTTGTCTGTGATCACCGATGTAGGAATCACTTTGCATGCTGCGAAGTAAGAACTTTTAGGTTTCGATCTGCAGTCTTTGGTGTTGTGAGAGGCCGTCTTGCAAAATGAACACCACTTCTCAGACCACTGTCGTTTCGCTTGAGAATTCGAGGTGCTCTGGTTTCCTACCTTCACCTTCTCTGAACTCTCCTCTGTGTGCTTTATATAAGGTTCCACTTTTTCTCCTTCCCAGTTTTTAGGTTTCTTTTTCTCTGGTTTCTCCTGACCTTTGGTTTGTGTACTTAGTTCCTCAGTTTCCCCATGTACCTCCACGAATCGTTCCGCCAACTTATTCACAACATCAATCCGTTCCGCCCCTTGTTCTCCCAAGAAGGTTCTGAGAGGTTTCGACATTTGCTTTCGCATTTGGTCGACCACCATCATCTCTTCGAGACTCTCATAATCCCTCTTGAATTCTGCCAAGTCCATCCATTTCTGGAGATAGGATTTAAGCCTTAAACTGTAGGCGGCGAATAGCTCTCCCGGCTCTCTTCTAGACGATCTAAACTTCTTCCTATACGTTTGTGCTGTGATGTCAAAATGTTTCATCAAAGCGGCTTTTAATTCCTGGTAATTATTTTCCTGTACTGGTGGTAAGCGTGTGTACACGTCGAATCCCGAACCTATTAATCCCTGGGATAATTTAAGAGCCCACCTGCTCCTATCCAGCCCCATAGCGACTGACATTGCTTCAAAGCGAGATGCGTACTGGTCAAAGCGTTCCTTAGACTGATCGTAGACAGCTAAGGGAAACTTCATGGCATGGTAACCATGTCCACTCATGTGATTTGCACCAGGTGACGAAGAACTTCCTTCCACTCCATCTATTTCTCCCTTAGTTTGTGTCTTGAGTTCTAGCTCTTTCATGCGGTATTCATGTTCTCTGATCTTTGTGGCTTCTTCTGCTTCCAACTGGGCCTTACGATCTTCCCTTTCCGCTTGACGAAACTCTCGCTCTCTTTCTTGTATGTAATCAGTTAGCTCGGAACCAGCCAACCCAATTTCCTCTCCGTTTGCCCTCAGTTCGGCTGTAGTTAGTTTGGGAGTGGCCATAGTTAAAGCAGGTAAGTCAGCACGTTGAGTAAAGACACCTCAAGGCAGTAAAGAGAAGAAGTACTCACTATAAACTTATATTCTACCTAGAACCTATATCATTTATCTATGTCTATCTAATATTATAACTCTACAACACCACAGCAGTACATCACAACCACTCTCTCATCCACAAGAGGAGATATAGGATAAAGACTTATGTAGACGTGTGACCGTGTGACTAGGTATGTAATGTGTCTTACCACCTATCCACATTCACTCTGTCTGGAACTTTCTCACTGTAAAGTCACCAGCATTAATGAAATGTTTCTACCATAAATGTAATGGCACCATATCCAATGGACGTCCTTCCATTAAAAGTCATCAATATATACTTATATTTATTCCAATCAGTATGTCCCAACATGCAGGTACTCCGCTATGCCTGTGCCAATATGCAGGTACCCCTCTATGCATATGCCATGTTATGCCTTCAGGTCATATGGGTATTCTGTATGTACGTATCCCGCTCGCTTCACCAATTATGTCCTGTTATTTTCCCGAGAGGAGATTGGAATCAACAAGCACATCTTTAAACTTATTATCTGTTGGGATTATTGACTGACTTTGGTCTACACTCCTCTCTTCTGCCTTCCCTTCCATATATCTATTTCTTTCACTCTCTCTCTATTATTCCCTCAACACATACTCCGACAACAGTTCCTTTCAACGATAAGATAAAAGATTTATTAATAAAAACTATGTCTGGTGTATGTATGGATATTGTCTATGTAGTTGGTATGTTCTTCTAGTGTGGTGGCCAGATATGAACTCTGAATGTCTATCAGCTGTGTTGCTTCTCGCCCTTTCATTCTTCTAGATCACAGGACAGCACATCAAACAGGACAGAGCTCACCCTGGATGATCCGTATGCTTGAGTCTGATGGTAAATCCGTTATTGAATGAAACAAAACTGTTCCCCACTGATTCAATGTACCGTAATAAAAGTCCCGTAAGTTTATGACTGCGCCCGAGTCTGTTTCATGACGGTAAGTATCCAACATCGAAAAACCACCACATCGTCACAGTTCTACCTATTGTCTTTTATTACTAGCACTGTTGTTACTTGTCTATTCTTTCTTCCCTATGCATACAATACGTATGTAGTTGTAAGTATCCCTGCTTGCCACAGGTTAACATCTTTTCCTTTTAAGGGTTTTAGTGGTATATTCGTTTGAGCATACAGTGTTCTGTATTTGATTTAACTTTATTATTTCTTCATCTTAAAACATGTCCATGTTCTGTTTGGTTCTAATTAAGTACTTTATTTGTTCAAGTGTAGTACTCTTCATCTCTTCTCTGCTTTCACTAGGAGATTGGAACCTGTGGAGAAGTATAACAGATCCAGTGATAAGCGTTCGCCCCTTACTACTACTTATGCAAGTGTCCTTCTCCAGCCATAATGACAAGGCTTCCGAAGTGAACACCCACATAAGACATATGAATTCACCAAAGTCTAAACTATCCACTAATAGAAAGCCATGGTAAATGCTATTCACTCACATCTATATTCCTATGCTAAAACTATACTCTAATATACCTTATAATAATCCTAGTCTGAACTGGGAGTACTAATGCACAATAGATACACAAACGTTCTTCTGAACGCAGCACCACCCTTTTCATAATCCTTTGTCTCATGAAACCCAAGAATCACACTAAACTTCCACAAACAGTTGCCACTCTTTATATGTCATTTTTGCCGCATAGTCCTTGACCTTGCTTGACCCCTCAAGTCCCTACTTCATTATCACCGTTAGTGGAAAATTACGGATCTGAAACTTTTCCGTTATTCATACATCCAGACCGCAATATGCTGTCCAATAATGCTGTCTGCCTTTGTCGCAAACCAATTTTTCCACGCGACAGGTTACCTGTGCTGTTGGCCGGCCCCTTCTGTGTCTTGACCTATAAACACATGCGCCTTGTCACTCCGTTGTTGTTTACCCTTACTGCTTCGTTTGTTAACCCTTCTTCTACCTGGTTAGTCGGTGTATACAGTCGTCTATCTGGGAATCATTAACTCTCAGTATTCCACGACACTGGGGAACATGTCCCCTGCTTCCTGCATCCTCATGTCCCATGTGACTGGGGAACATGTCCCCTGCTTCCTGCATCCTCATGTCCCATGTGACTGGGGAACATGTCCCCTGTTTCCTGCATCATCATGTCCCATGTGACTGCAATGACCTATGCCTATCTTCGTGCATCATCATGTCCCATGTGTCTGCAATGACCTGTGTCCATCTTCGAGCTGGTCGACCTCTCCCTCTCCTCCAAGCACCACCGTTTCTAACAGGTGACTGTGACGTGTATTTGGTCAAGGTTGTTTAGTTGCTGAGACACATTTCTTCTGATCAACCAGTTGTTTCCATGTACAGGCTGTGTTTCATTGCACTGTTTGGGAGGATAGCCGTAGTCTGCACCTTTGAGTTCTAAATGGACCACAATTTCGACTGGACTTATCAGTGCCGATGTTCCTCGTCATAGTCTCTGCATGCATGTTGCACATAACACACACACACACACACACACACACACACACACACACACACACATATATATATATATATATATATATATATATATATATATATATATATATATATATATATATCGCATATCCCTTGCAGGACGTTGCAGTCAATATCAGCATGTTTCAGTTGCTCTTGATGTACTAGGCAAGATTACGCTCAGTAGTTTGCCATTGCTTTCTGAGTGGCCGGCTCACATACCCCGTGAGTTACCAACGCGGCGAGAACCGCTAATGATTCTCACACAGGTTACGTTACTCATGAGAATATACGGGATTACGGAGAAAGACGGTAACCCCTATGCCAGGGAGACGGCTATATATATATATATATATATATATATATATATATATATATATATATATATATATATATATATATATATATATATATATATATATATATATATATATATATATATATATATTTGAATAACGAAGACACAAACAATAGATTGCACGATTTATTGCCTGGCATATTTCGCTGCATCTCGTCAGGTACATACTGCAGAAATCACACAACTTACGTGAAATTAACTAGATAAATCCTTCAAGTTGAAATATACACATATTCGCACAGTAATGTCACTTATCTACCACGGTAATTTTAAGCTGACTAACATGTCTTTCTGTTTACACAATTCTGGCTTGCGTTGATAGATCATAATTGCTTCTGCAAATTTTAACAAGCGAGTATTTTGTGTTCTAAACAACACGCGAAATGCAGTGTCTCTGGACACAACATGGCGACTGGCGACAATGTGCCTGCCGATTGAAGACGCCGGGAGCTTCCGGTGTGTCGGCTCCTCGTGGCTAGCATCTCCTGTGTGTTGTATCTTGTTGACCCATTGAGGTATGTGTTCTGACACCCGTTTGTTAAGCTGTCTCTCCGTTCGACCAATGTAAACGGCCTGGCATCTACATGTGAATTGGTAAATACAATTGTTTGTGGCGTACAGAGGAACAGGCTCTTTGACTGTTGGTGTAGGAATGGGTACGGTTTTACATCTAATGACTGGAGTTGCCGCACAGAATGTTCGACCTACTGCTGTAGTAAGCCGGTCTTGTAGACGTTGCATTACGTCATCCCCTCGAAAGGTTAGCTGGATGAATACCTTGAGTTTAGGGACTGTAGTTACGTCTGCTTTGGGTTTGGGCTGTTGGCAATGGCGCTTTATAAATCCTGTGGAGTACCCATTTAGGTTTAAGACATTCTTCAGAGTTTCAAATTCCTCTGTCAGTGTGTCCTGGGTGCATATCTTTCTAGCACGGTCAAACAAGGTCCGTACTAAGCCCCGTTTGTACTGGACAGGTGTGAAGCTCTGAAAAGTTAGGTATTGGCCAGTCCATGTTTCTTTGCGATACACCGATCTTTGAATTGTGCCGTCTGCTCTACGTCTCATTAGAATATCTAGGACAGGTAGAATGCCATGATGCCATGCCAGATGGGTTTCCAACTAGTGGAATTATTGGATACTATGGACATAAATAACAAACACATGGCATCCATGGATATAGCCTCCCTATTCACTAACGTTCCATTAGAGGAGACAGTGAAAATAATAAGGGAACGCATTGAAGACAAACAACTAAAATTAGGCATACCAACACCTATTCTGGAGAGGCTACTACTACTATGTACCGCCAACATCCAATTCAATTTTCTAAGTCATACCGCCAAATTGACGGAGTGGCCATGGGGAGTCCTCTTGGTCCTATACTAGCGGACATCTTCATGGCACACTTAGAAGAAAAGAGATCCTCAGACATCAACAACTTGGCCTTTTACCGTCGTTATGTGGACGATATACTAATTATCACCACAGACGAGCTACAAGCAACATCGTTTCAGGCCACAATGAACAAGACGCATAAAAACATCTCTCTATCTATGGAACACGAACACAACGAAGCGTTACCTTTCCTAGATATTCTAATGAGACGTAGAGCAGACGGCACAATTCAATGATCGGTGTATCGCAAAGAAACATGGACTGGCCAATACCTAAATTTTCAGAGCTTCACACCTGTCCAGTACAAACGGGGCTTAGTACGGACCTTGTTTGACTGTGCTAGAAAGATATGCACCCAGGACACACTGACAGAGGAATTTGAAACTCTGAAGAATGTCTTAAACCTGAATGGGTACTCCACAGGATTTATAAAGCGCCACTGCCAACAGCCCAAACCCAAAGCAGACGTAACTACAGTCCCTAAACTCAAGGTATTTATCCAGCTAACCTTTCGAGGGGATAACGTAATGCAACGTCTACAAGACCGGCTTACTACAGCAGTAGGCCGAACATTCGGTGCTGCAACTCCAGTCATTAGATATAAAACCGTACCCATTCCTACACCAACAGTCAAAGAGCCTGTTCCTCTGTACGCCACAAACAATTGTATTTACCAATTCACATGTAGATGCCAGGCCGTTTACATTGGTCGAACGGAGAGACAGCTTAACAAACGGGTGTCAGAACACATACCTCAATGGGTCAACAAGATACAACACACAGGAGATGCTAGCCACGAGGAGCCGACACACCGGAAGCTCCCGGCGTCTTCAATCGGCAGGCACATTGTCGCCAGTCGCCATGTTGTGTCCAGAGACACTGCATTTCGCGTGTTGTTTAGAACACAAAATACTCGCTTGTTAAAATTTGCAGAAGCAATTATGATCTATCAACGCAAGCCAGAATTGTGTAAACAGAAAGACATGTTAGTCAGCTTAAAATTACCGTGGTAGATAAGTGACATTACTGTGCGAATTTGTGTATATTTCAACTTGAAGGATTTATCTAGTTAATTTCACGTAAGTTGTGTGATTTCTGCAGTATGTACCTGACGAGATGCAGCGAAATATGCCAGGCAATAAATCGTGCAATCTATTGTTTGTGTCTTCGTTATTCAAATTCACTACGGGAAAACATTGTTTTGAATATATATATATATATATATATATATATATATATATATATATATATATATATATATATATATATATATATATATATATATATATATATATATATATATATATATATATATATATATATATATATATATATATATATATAATACAGAACATATGGAAGGAATCAATAGTGTGTGCCATGCATCATTACCATTAGATGCAGATGATACAGTCGTGATTGCAGACAATTAACCGAACCTGCAACATTTAGTAGATGCAGATGTTGCACACCGTGAACAACTAGGGTTAGAATTAAATTATAACAAGACATATATTATGGTCGTCACTGGGAAGAAGGGAATACCATAATGTAATATACAAGTAAATGTGCATATTCTTAAACAAGTCATAACATGACTTGGGAGATACCTTGAAGAAATTAGAACAATACCCATTGCGTAGGCAGTAATGAGCGGGATGAAAATTATACTGACCAATAAAAAAGATATAAATTAAAGCGAGGGAAAGAGTGTTGAAGTGCTACATAGAACCTATACTTTTGTATGAATGTGAAGCGTGGAGACTGAGCAGTAAAGCTGAATAACTTATTATGACTGTGGAAATTTGGATTCTTAGAAAATGCAAAGAATACCATGGACATACAGAAAGACCAATGAACACGTCCTTCAAGAAACAAATGAAGATCGTAAACTGATTATACTCATTAGACGTAGACAGTCAACATTTTTTGGGCATATTATGAGAAGAAATTACTTGGAAAACTTGGTGTAAACTGGCAAGGTCGAAGGGAAGAGACCAAGGGGAAGACCGAGAAGTAAATACCTGGATGGCTTGGCCACGTGGCATGATCGAGACAGAAACACGGAGCTGATCCACGACTCTGGTGATCGAGTGAGATGGCAAAACATGACTGTCCACGCTTATCGGCATGGCCCGTGATGGATGCATTTATATATTATACGCAACATTTAGCGCATCTGTGTTTCTCAATTACACATTGTTCATCCTATATTTCTGATTACATTTTCTTCCTAACTCCTTGCTTGATGATATTTCGCAAAATACCTCTGAGATGGCACATAACGACTGGGACAGGTGAAGTCAGAGACATATAAGATTGAAACAGATGAAAACAGAGACAGATGAAGACAGAGGCATATGCCTAAACAGCTGAACAACTCACAACTTGTAATTTGAGCGATGACAAGTTCATCAATCTGTAGATAAGTATGGAGAATCATGATCTCCGATACCTGCACTTCACCAAGCAGCAGCAGCAGAAGAAGAAGAGGAAGAGGAAGAGAGCGTATAACAAACTGTATCACCACACCCTGGTCACAATAGTTACTGAAAGTAGTACTCGCTAACATTTTAGATGTTGACACTGGTTATTACCCCTTGTTTTGTGGGCTGTTTACAGTTGGGCCAATCGTCAAGGAAGACGAATTTCTCGACACGTTCGAAGCTGACCGGGCAGTCTCGTTGTCCTTGGAAATCATTAGCGGTGAAAGACTTGATGGTGTTAGCGTCGAAAGTCCCTGGTCTGTGTGGAATAGATGTGAGAAGTTTGCAGCTGACATCGCCTTCAACTATAATTATTTAATGTGTGTTTATTGCATGTTTATTCCTTATATATTCATTGTATCCACTGTTGCAACTGATTATTGAATCATCTAGTGAAAATAAATATTGCATGCTCTCACGATGTTCTTAATGATAATCGAGTGAGATGGTCGTTGTCTAGGTTACAATGCGCCTTGTGTGTCACGTGTGAGAGTACGTGTGTCTAGGGATGTTGAGGGGATGAGTGTATGGGTTGGGGATGTGTGGTTAGCTAGAGGATGTGTGTGTGGGTGATTGTATATGAGTAAGGGTGTGTGGTTAAGGGATGTTTGATTGGGGGATGGGTGGGTAGAGGATGTGTGGGTAGGTAGAGGATATGTGGGTGGGTGAGTGTGTGTAGGTTAGGAGATGGTGGGGGATGTTTGTAGGGGTGGGCTCTGGATCTGTAAGTGGGCTGGGGGAGATGGGAGATTATGTGGGTGGGTGCGGAATGTGTGTGTGGGTAGGTGCGATATATGTGAGTTGACAGGGAGATGTGTGTGTGTGCGTTGGGGATGTGTGGCCGAGGATTGTGTGTTTGGCTGGATGGTTGGAGGTGTGTGGGTGGAGGAGGAGGATATGTGGGTGAATGATTGTTTTTGGGTAAGGGACATATAGAGGATATGTGAGTGAGTTGGGGATGTGTGTAGGTGGGTGAGAGGTTTGTATGGGTGGGGAGATGTGTATGTGTAGTTATCTGGTGGATGGGTGGGGGAATGTATGTGTGTGTGGATTATTTGTGTGGTTTTGTGGGGGAGTTGGAGTGAATGGGGGATGTGTGGGTGGGTGGTGGATGTGTCTTATAACATAGTAATATGCATTGTTTATGTTTACAAAATTCATGTGACAATGTTTTTTCCTATGCACTGTTGATGAAAGAAAGATGAGTGATTGGAAGGGCCGAATGTAAGACGGGCCTGCGTGCCCAATTTGTTACCCTTTGAAAATAAAGTCGCGTTCGCTCGTTCGTTCGTTCGTTCACTACGGAGTGTAAGTTGAGCTAGCCACCTATCTCACAATATAACTCACCCCCACATTACCCCCCACCAGTCAGTGAACAAGATTGAGTTGGCGCACGTAATCTTTTAATGCAAAAGGAACACAAACACACGTAACATATTTCCATGTCCAGAAAACAATATAATCCATAGAATATATATATATATCCTCCTCATAACTTAACACGCACACATCACTGCCTTCTCAAGGCCTTCTTAATCTCAAATTCACAAGACAGTTATCCAGCTCCTATCCACGGCCGGACCTCACACAATACAACCCACACACTGGGTCTAGGCCTCCACTAACTATCCAACCCCCTTTGGGTTTAGGCCTCCATTCAAAACTGGGAGAACAACACAGGACGGAGATCTCTATCTAACTCCGCTCCTCTCCTTAGACCACCAACCGGCTCGGAGTGCAAACATCAACTGTCTAAAACAATCCGACCCCTCAGTCGGTCTCCTCTTCAACTCCCTCCAAGTCCCCTGACTTCACACAAAAACTACACTGTCTCTCACCCCATCCACCCTTTGGGTGTGCACTCACCCTCACCATTATTTCTCATGGCTGGTTGTTTTTCTCATAGCCCCGCTACAGGTCACTCACCTCAATGTCAATGACCCAGATATATGTCACATGTTCTACTGGAACTGATTATTCTATCCACTATAGAAACTGACTATTGTATTCACACATGTAACTTTCTACTGTATCAATTGTTGTAACCGACTCTTGTATTCAATATAGTATTTACTATTGTATTTGACTATTATATCCACTGTTCTAACCTACTATTGCATTCACTATTGTAACAAACTATTGTATGCAGGCAAGTGTACAGGAAAATATAGCTGTCTGAGCCCTTTCCTGTCACCAACGGAATAAAGCAAGGCTGTTTCCTAACACCAACACTGTTCAGCCTCATGTTTTCAGCTATGCTGACGAATGCATGTTCCAATTTTTATCTTCTTATAATGTAATCAACTCATGAAGACTCTTTCTCATGTTTGTGATAATTTGTCCTTGTGTCATAGTGACATAGTTGTGACATAATTCCCTTGTGACATAGTTTAACTAAAGATTTCCCGATGACTAATTTTGGTTGCCCGGTGAATTCCCAGCATTATTCTGTGAAATCACATCTTCAATTCATCCAGGAATTTTTATACTACGATTAGCAGTCATATGTTAGAACTGGGTCTATGTAACATATCATATGACGTGAACTGATTCATCATATTTTTTCTGAAATACAAACCACACATATCTCTCATACTGTCTGAATGTGGAGAATTCCCCCCCCCCCCCACACTTTTCCCTCCCACCCAACACCATAATCGCAGACTCAGTATAAAGTATGCCGAAAAAAAACTGGTTTTACACACCTAATGGCTGCAAATGGTTATACACAGTTTATTAATTATTGTTTCGTTAATTACAATTCACAAGTCTTCTGTCTCTGTAAACGTTATGATTGCTAGTTTTTATATATTTAATCTATATGGTAATTAATGAAGTACAAACTTGACGTCATAGCTTCCTGTGAGATTGTATTGCTTCAAGAAGATAATATCGTCTTCTTCTCGTGTCACAACAAAAATCACAGCTCGCTGCAGTACTCCACCCGTGGTCTCCTCAAAGTACACGACTGGCACCTGGGACAAATGTGATTATAACTCTTCTATTTGACAGTCATGCTTGCAGACAGACAGACAGACAGACAGACAGACAGACAGACAGGCAGACAGACTGACGGACGGACGGACGGACGCAAGCACGCACGCACGCAAGCACGCACGCACGCACGCACGGATTGATTGATTGATTGAATGATTGATTGATTGATTGATTGATTGATTGATTGATTGAAAGTTAATTTCAAAGAGATACACATTGGGAACGCAGGCCGGTCTTACTTTCAGCCCTTCCAATCACTTTTCTTTCGTTCATCAATAGTGCATGATACATTCACATATTGAAAAGAACATTGTAAAATGAATGTTTTAAACATAAACAATGCATAATATTATGTTATGAGACAGGCAGACACACGCATACACAATGTCTTTCCCAATGCCACATACTGAGCGTCATCTTGCAAAGGCATCAACAGCAGCTGAAAATGCTGGTGTTGACTGCAATGTCCTGTAAAGGATATGCTAAAAAATGTCTTTACCATCTATTTGTAGATCTGCAAGCATCTCTACCGTGTTGACACGTCTTACTCTATCGAAAACATTTGTGTAGTCAATAAAGCAAAGATATATATCTCCAACAGAACGTTCAAGTTCTGATCGCAGCATATACACAGCATTTATTGCACACGTTCCTTCTACAAACCCACATTATTCTTCCCCTGTTTCTGTTTATTTTCTCTTTCTAATTCTTTGCAGGCCAATTCGTAGGACAATTTTCGTCATGTGACTCATTATACTAATTGTTCGATGTTGACCACATTCCAAGGCTCCTGATTTCTTTGGGATTGCAATAAATACAGAAATAAATAATTCAGAAGGTATATCTCTGGTATCATATATTGTGTTCAGCCGTCTGGTGACTTGAATTATTCCATATTCTTCTAAATCATTAATCATTTCTGTTGTGATGTTATCTGAACCGGGAGTCTTGCCAGTTTCCATATGCTTAAGAACATTCCAAACCACCGTCTTCAAAATTGGCGGTCCTTCATTATTAATTCGAATATCATACTGTTCATCTCTGTTATCATCTTAACGGTTTTTTCCCATAATCTGACCATACATGCAGAATCTTATCTTTTTCTACTACAATTTTGCCATATTTTGTTTTTAGACAGCCTGCTGATGTACTTGTTCTTTTATTAGGACATTCTTGAATTCTTGTGTGCATTGATTTGGTATTTTGACGGTTGTGTTGTATTACAAGTTCTCTGCAATTTTTCTCATGTCATGCTTCTGTTGCCTCTTTGCATAATATTCTGGCTTGTCTGTAAATGTCTTCATATTTGGCAGGATTATTTTTTATTGAGTCTTCTTGTTTCCATTAGTTGTAAAATTTCTCCAGTAATCCATTTTACGACCCACCTTCTTTAATTTTGGAATAGTTGTTTCTGCAGCCAAACTGATTGAATTCGTCATTTCCCACTGATCATTCACATCTTCAAATAGGATCTTTAGATGAGACAATATATCACATTTGTTCTATACTTCTATGTTGAATTTGTTTTTTATTTTCTTGTCATTTCTCAATGTACACAGATCTTATGTAGTGTTTCCTGTGATATACTTGACTTTCTTTTTACTTCCTATTTTTTACTACCTGGTTTCTGTTAGCGCTGAACGTTGGGCGGTGCTTACCAAACCCGACACCCCACATTGTGCCAACGGCTTCGGGCGGAAGAGCGCAATTGGGAGGGTACAAGCCTTACCCTGGTGCGAGGAAATGCAAGCTAAAGACAAAATGTCATGGCAGGGCAGACCAGGCCCTAAGCCTTGGTTGGCGACTGGTCTAGGATCGAAGCTCCGACAGGCGGACAGTTAGAGCATTGCTTTGCTGATCCGGCAGCTTCTGCAGCTTGTCTTGTTCCAGATGTAGGGGTGTTACCTTTCCTCTGGAGTAAACTAGGCAGGCCGAGAGAGGGATCATGCTGCATGGGCAACACATGATCTCTATATTTTAGCCCAGGCTTTGTGCTATGGAGAGGCAATAACTCCATCCCTGGTCTTAACTGGTCTCGGAATCAAAGCGAGAGGTAACTGTTACGGGTTATAAGTCCTTGTCAGTTGGCGTAGACATGGGGCGCCACGCGTTGCCTCTGACGGTGGGAGACACCTATAGGTGTCACTGATCAGCTACCGCCCGCCTCAAGCTGGGCAGCCCCCAGCCAATTGGGTGCTGATCCGCCACAGCCTGCCTGCTTCAATGGGTGCTTGGGGCTAGGACAAAATCTGAATCGCAGGCTGTAAAACCAATGCACCAGGTACAAACAAAAATAAAAATAGAAACCTCAAGCTACGGCTTGCAACCTGGAACGTGAGAACCATGTGTCCAGGATTTTCCACTGACTTGACCAATATTGACGATGTGAGAAAAACGGCTGTGATTGATGCCGAACTCAATCGTCTTAACATTGATATTGCTGGCCTGCAGGAGACTCGCCTCGCTGAGGAAGGGTCACTCAGGGAAAACCACTACACCTTTTTCTGGAAGGGTAGAGGGCAGGCAGAAAAAAGGCAACACGGTGTGGGCTTTGCAGTGAAGAATTCGCTACTGGGAATGTTTGAAATTCCAGCAGGAGGAAATGAAAGACTATTATCCCTGCGCTTGGCAACCTCTTGTGGGTTTGAAACCATTATTACTGCATATGCACCGACACTCGATTCCTCTGATGATGTGAAGGATTCGTTCTATGAGGAGTTAGACTCCGTGATCAAGGCAGTTCCAAAATCTGACTACATTTATATGCTCGGTGATTTCAATGCTCGTGTGGGCAAGGACTCGAGTTCATGGCCAGTGTGCCTTGGAAAATACAACATCGGTCGCATGAATGAAAATGGGCAAAGGCTGCTGGAGCATTGCACCAGTAATGACCTATGTATTACAAACTCCTTTTTTAAAACAAAAGAGATGCATAAGGTCACATGGAAACATCCAAGATCCGGCCATTGGCACCAGCTGGACTTCATCATCACACGGAGACAACATCTGAACCATATATCATTGACTCGTAGTTACCACAGTGCTGACTGTGATACGGATCATTCTTTGGTTGTTGCAAGGGTTAGACTGAGACCAAAGAGAATCTACACAGCTAAACACAAATCTAGCCTCAGGATTAATATTATTAACACTCATGATCCTGAAAAGTGCTTTCAGTTTCAACAGCAACTTGAAGACGCTTTCACTGATACACCAGAAAATTGTACAGTAAATGAAAAGTGGGGTCAAATTAAGGAAACTCTTTATAAAACTGCCGTAAGGGTTTACGGCACTGTGGATCATAAGAGGCAGGACTGGTTTGCAGCCAACAGCGAGACTCTGCAGCCCTTGATTGATAAGAAGAAGAAAGCTCTCTTAAGAAACAAGGAAAGACCAACGCGTAACACTCTGAGTGAGCTTAGGCAAGCTAGGAAGGATGTGCAAAAGGCTGCCAGGCAGTGTGCAAATGATTATTGGATCAAGTTATGTGAGTCCATTCAAATCGCAAGTGATAAGGGAGACATAAGAAGCATGTATGAAGGAATAAAGAAAGCCTGCGGTCCAGTGATCAAAAGAAGTGCACCATTGAAAACCTTGACTGGAGAAATCATCACTGATAAGAAACAGCAGATGGACAGATGGGTAGAGCACTATTTGGAGCTTTACTCAAGTGAGACCAAACTAGCGGATGATGCCCTCAACGCCATAGAGGCTCTACCAACTCTTGACCACCTGGACACACTTCCCACCATAACAGAAGTTAAGTGTGCTATAAATGAACTTGCATCTGGCAAGGCTCCAGGTAAGGATGGGATTCCAATAGAGGTTATCAGGAGTGGGCAAGACACACTCACTATACAGATCCACCAGCTAATAGAGCTATGCTGGCGTGAAGGACAAGTCCCACAGGATTTCAAAGATTCAAGCATCATAACACTGTACAAGAACAAGGGCGATCGGAGCGACTGCAACAACTATAGGGGTATCTCACTTCTGTGTATTGTTGGAAAAGTATTTGCCAGAATTGTTCTGCGCAGACTTCAAGTCCTAGGAGATCAAGTCTACCCCGAATCACAGTGTGGCTTTCGACAGAACCGGTCTACCACTGATATGATATTCTCATTGCGACAAATGCAAGAAAAATGCCGTGAACAGAATCAACCACTGTTTATTGCCTTCATCGACCTCACAAAGGCATTTGATTTGGTCAGTCGTGAGGGTCTGTTCAAGGCACTAAAGAAGATTGGCTGCCCACCAACTCTTCTGTCCATTGTGGAATCGTTCCACACAGGCATGAAGGGTATAATCAAGTTTGATGGTGCAACTTCTGAAGAATTTGAAATCAAGAGTGGAGTTAAGCAAGGTTGTGTACTAGCTCCCACCCTCTTTGGAATATACTTTTCACTTCTACTGAAATATGCATTTCATGATCAGGATGGTGGTATATACATTCACTCACGCTCAGATGGCGGCCTCTACAATGCTCAGAGATTGAAGGCTAAGACCAAAATTAGGAGGGTACTGATCAGAGAGTTGCTTTTTGCAGATGATGCTGCAGTTACGACCCACTCTGAGGAAGAATTGCAATGTCTACTATCTGCATTCTCCAATGCTTGTTCTGAATTTGGTTTAACAATTAGCAAAAAGAAGACACAGATTATGTCACAAGGTGCACATGGGGTACCATCAATCTTTATTGACTGACGCCGAACTAGAGATAGTAGACCATTTTACATATCTAGGATCAGTGGTAAATAGCAAATTATCCCTAGATCAGGAAATCAACATCCGGATTGGTAAGGCAGCAACAACAATGAACAGGTTAAGAAAAAGAGTCTGGGAGAACAGGAAGCTTACTGCCAAAACAAAAGTCCTTGTCTATCAAGCCTGTGTCCTTAGTACTCTTCTCTATGGCAGTGAAACCTGGACAACTTACTCACACCAAGAGAACAACTTAAACAGCTTTCATATGCGGTGTCTTCGAAGAATTCTTGGTATTAAGTGGCAAGACAAAATCACAAATACTGAAGTATTGGAAAGATCAGGTTGTGTGACAGTTTATTCCATGCTCAGTCTTCGTAGACTTAGATGGATAGGACATCTTAGGAGGATGGATGATGGTAGAATACCAAAGGATATCTTTTTTGGTGAATTACAGATGGGTAAGAGATCTCAGGGTCGGCCTCTACTACGATACAAAGATGTGTGTAAGCGGGACATGATTGATACAGGCATTGATAATGCACATTGGGAGCAAGTCGCCGCTGAACGTGTTGCATGGAGGGCAAATATCAGAAATGGAATAAAGTCAAAGGAGAAAATTATTGCAGAAAAGTCACACACCAAGCGTTTGAGACGTAAGATGGTGCATGATGGTGGAAATGACCACGTGTTCACATGCACCCACTGTGAACGGACATTTACAGCGCAAATTGGCCTTATCAGTCACACTCGCTACCGCCATAGTTAAAAGTTATTATGCCTTTTTAAAGCACAAACTATCGTCTGTCAAGACGGCAAGGTGCCAATGACTTGACTTTCTTTAACTTTATCCTCAGTTAGTTAGTTAGTTAGTTAGTCGTGGTTCCAACTTCACGGCAACGGGTCAACTTTATCCTCAATGTACCTGTAATTAATGTGTGATCACTATAGCATTCAGCACTTTGAACTTTTTTTGCAATTGTTAAAGCTTTTCGAAACCAGAAGGGTAATCAGAATGTAATCAATCTGGTTTCTAATTCTGCTATCAGGACTCCTCCATGTATATTATTTTCTATGGTGTTGTTTAAAATAGGTGTTTCTTACAATCATTTCCTGCTCTATTGCCCACTCTCCTAATCTGTATCCTCTTTCGTTTCTCACTCTCAAACCATGGTTTCCTACTGTCCATCCATGACTTTGATTTCCTACTTTTGCTTTAAAGTCACTTATTATGATATTTATTTCTGAATTTTTATATTTCTTTAAAGCAGCCTCTATGTCATTATAAAATGTCTCTATACTATCTTCACTGGATTCTCCCTTTGGGGCATATATTTGAATGACGTTTATGTTAAAAGGGCTGTCGAATAATTTAACTAGTAGAACTCTGTCTGACACAGTCCAATATCTTTGAGCAGATTTTGATGTTTGCCCATCCAAGATAATTGCTACCCTTCTTTATCGTTCTTCTTCTCCAGAATAATCAATCTTAAAATCTCCATCTGTCTTAACCCCTGCTCCTTTCCATTTTGTTTCGCACATCCCTAATATATTAATGTTCTCTCTTTCTATTTCTTGCTTTATGTTATCTAATTTTCCGTCGTCGCTTAACGTCCTACGTGTTGCTAATTTTAATGTCCCTGTCCCTTTCTTTTGATGATCTGTAATTAGGCGAATCAGTATAAACTAGGCACTTTCAAAGAAGGTAGTTTGCCATTGCTTTCCTTCCGGGAAGTGTCTATGCTGGCCGGTGACGCTAGCCATTGTCTCGACAAAGAGATCTTCTGTCTACGGTCGCGAAAGTTGAGACCATAACCAAAAATTATCTGTCGGCTGCCCTCAAAATTTCATCCACCACATGCCTTCGTGGCGTCTTGTGAACACCTTCCAAAAACGAATACGAAATAACGACACATAATCCACAGAAAAACACTAAAAACAGCGTCTCCTGAAGAATGAGCGTTAGGTCGTCGCTATTTTACCGGAAGTGTATTTTTTTTTCCATATTTCCACGAATCGCAAAATAATTAGATTGCCCCACTGCAAAAAGGTAGTTGAAGTTTTGCAACCACTGATAACACATTGTCCCGTGATCACCCGACCTACAGAGATGACGCGTTGTAGAAACACCAAATTATTTATATTCCCCGAGCGTGTAACATGCGGAGAGATCTACTTCATGTGTCATATTTATGGGTCACATTCCACATAAGATAATTATCTCTTTAAAACGTGAGTCGTTGTAAATAAAACAATCTTAGTAGTTTTCTTAGGTTACGTTATAGAATTAATGTGAATAAAATTGGTGAAACTGCGGTAAAACAGTAAAAAATGTAAACAATATAAAATAACACAATGTAACAATCAACCTTAATGACCCTATTTCATAGGAAACAGTATGACTGAACCTCATATCTTGAGACCTTTTAATTCCGCATACCCCATGTAGCCTATCGCAGGTACAACATCAACCCCTTTCTCTCTCTCTCTCTCTCTCTCTCTCTCTCTCTCTCTCTCTCTCTCTCTCTCTCTCTCTCTCTCTCTCTCTTTCTCTCTCTCTCTCTCTCTCTCTCTTTCTCTCTCTCTCCCCTCTCTCTCTCTCTCTCTCTCTCTCTCTGTCTCTCTCTCTCTCTCCTGTCTCATACATACCATAAGCATATGCATGTATACTATAGTATGAATGTTTGTTGATGTGTGTAGATGTATGCATGTGCGCTCACACGTATCAGTCCACAATGTCTTTAAGACTCTCTTCGTACACACATACATGAGCACAGAAAATGAGTTTCGTTAGTATCACCATTATATTTAGGTGCACAGAACATTGCCATTTGATATTCCTCCACTATGGCCAACTAATTCACTGGCACCCACTCATGCATTGTACGTATATCCACTGGGACTCCTTAGCTTTCACTCTCAGACAACCATCACATCTCCATTGATTCCAGTTTCCCGCCTAACCTTCCTGCCCCTTTTGTCATGTACCATGCTGTGTGCTGGGGAATGAACAGGCGGACAGATTGGCTGGCTTGGCAAAACTTGGTGGAGTATTGATGCATGACAAGACAGACGTGGTTGCGGCCTTGTGGGAGCACGTGCACACCTCGGAGGAGCAAATGGATCACCATAGTCTGGTAAGAATGAGACAGCGAGGTGTGACGAGGGGATCTGGCCGACTCTCGACACTCAGAGGAAAGGCGAGACGGACATATAATCATATTGCTACTGGAACTATTAGTGTTGGAACTCTTCGCTGGCTGCTGAGGATGGGGACGGAGCGCTTATGGGAATGTCCCGAATGCTGTGACGTCGGTTCCTAAATCAATCAATCAATCAATTGTCATGTACCAATTCCATTCATTTACATGGTATTTTCACTGAACTGTTACCATCCCCTACCCCGGTCCCTATGACCCACAAACTCTAACGGCTGTGTATACAAGGGGATACGTGTGATATTCGCGTTATTATTACAGCCGGAGATTATGAGATAGGTGGCAGCATATTTTTTTTTTCAAATGTTCATATTCGCTTCATTGTTCTCATTTTTTCATGTTGATATTCTTCTTATCCCGTTCTTATGCCTCAATGTAGTCACTGGAGGGTCTTCTCCGTGATTATATGTTGTGTTTTGTGTATGTATTTGTTTGCCACTGAAAGCTAGTCGCCGCAACGTCCTGTATGTTTCGTAATTCCGTTCTAGATTTAGAACGGATCGAAGCGCTCTTCTATTTTAGAGGAATATAACACACAAAATTAGCAGCCGATGCGTACCAAATTTACAGTAGGAAATATGGGCAGGTTATAAATGGTGTATTTCATTTTAAGTTACTTAGTACACACTTAAATGAATTAAAACAGCCACTAATCCCATATGTACCTAATAACATGTACCACGATATTCCAAGCATCCTGCTCTTTTCTTGTAATCCCAACACGGGATAGTTGGAGGGAGGTGTTATAATATGATCATCAAAGTGGCCTAGTTGTAACCTACTTGCAGACCTGAAAAAAATATATTTACTCCATACCGGATGACTTTCGAGTACTTTACTTTGAACTACTTCTTCTAGATATTCATTCACATATATTAATACAAACTGATCCTGTTTCTCACCTATCTTACCACTGGTTAATTTCCTTTAAAATGTAAAGAATCATACTGGGTCAGGATCAGCAACTCCCTTCTTACCATTAACAAATGTAATAAGAAAGGGTTGCTTACCGGATAAGACCCGCTACTCCTAGGGTTAACTTAATACAGAATAATCAACTTAAGGTAACTATTTCAGCATACGCACATGGATAGACTATAACAGATTATCTTAAGGGAAAATGATGAAAACATAGACAACTATCATCAGTTTATGTTGTCAGTCTCCGAAGGAAACATGACCGGATGGACATATCTAGATTAATCTAGACCGCATCTAAACCAGCTGAGAGTATGATAAGGAGATGAAGGTCGGTCCTATGAAATATGCTGATTCACTTGTTGCCCAGATTAAAAGTATGATTTATTATAGTTTAGTTTAGTCGATGGATCAACATCACAGCACACGGGTGCAACCCATAAGTGCTCCGTTCTTCTCCTAACTTAAACCTGAGTCTGGAGAAATGTAACAGAGCACCATCTCTGTTAGTAGCTTTGGAGGTGGTGTGCAAAGACTAGGCACGGTTGAGCATCCCGTATAAAGGTAACTAGGGACACTCAAGCCGTGACGCGGGGGTTAGAGAAGTTAGTTACTGACTGGACCTTGAATTGACAACATCTTTTGTAATAACAGAAAACCTCTTGTATGCTGTTTTATATATTCCAATGTATTCAGTCAAATAAAACCTATGGAAACTACAACCAGGACTTCGTTTACATCTACCATATAACTGTTACTCTGTTATAAGAGTAAATTTGATGCCGCTATCCCAGGATTTTGGACTTGGTTGTTGCAGACACAACGTGAAGTACTACGAAAATATGCGGCACAGCGGAGGACTTTTGTTGAACGCCTTTTCTCAAGTTGCTACAACAAAAACGTTACCACAAGAGATGATTTTACTGACTGAGTAAATTTTGTCAGAAGCCGCAGTCAAAGGACCCAGACCAGACCTCGTCAAAAGTTGCAACTTATATTGGAACCACCGCAACTCATTTTACGGAGGCTAGTTGATTGGAGCCGCCATACATCTTGGAATGAATTGTTGAATAGAGCTACCATCGTAGGCTGTTTGTCAGAATTGCCATCATCGTATCCTGGAGTGACCTGACTGTTGTCCTTGGGCGTCACTATGCTGTAAGTCTTGACCTGCTGTTATCGGGGCTGTTGATTGACCTTGGTTGCCTGAAGGACCTCACTTACTGGAGCTGTCCCAGACTGAAGAAATTTTGCTCCTTTCAAAAATAAAACAGCCGCAACTAACCTGAATTTTGGGAGAAACTACAGCTCATCCAAATGAACTAATTAAAGCAGCAAGGGAAGTAGGAACAGCTTGGCTACATAGACTATTCAACCATGTTTGGGTAGAACAACAGACACCACGAGACTGGGGAAACGCCATAATTATCCCAATTTGGAAAAACAAAGGCAGCAAAAGAGATTGCACACAATACAGAGGCATTTCACTGTTGAGTAATACTGGGAAAATATTTTGCAAAATTCTTGAAAAAAGATTACGCACTACTTTAGAACCCCAGCTAAGCGAAACGCAGCTTGGATTTAGGAAAAACAAAGGATGCACAGACGCCATTTTTGCTCTTAGACAACTTATAGAAAAATCAATTGAATTCAATGAAACACTCTACTTAGCCTTTGTTGACCAAGAAAAGGCATTTGATAGGGTAGATAGAAACAAGCTGTGGGAAATCCTTAAACAATATGGAGTGAGTACACATCTAACAAACCTATGTAGAAGTTTATACGACAACAGTGAATGTATAGTGAGAGCAACTGGAGGACACTCAGAACACTTCACCATAAGATCTGGAGTACGACAAGGTTGTGTCCTGTCCCCTCTCTTGTTCATAACATATATAGACAACATATGTAAAGAAACCAGCCAAGCAGAGACAGCAAGAATACCGCATGACGAGAACACAGAAGAAGAACCATCTGCAAATCTAACCATTAGAGAACTCCTGTTTGCGGACGACCAAGCACTAATAGCAAAATCAGAAGCTGAATTACAAGACCACATGAATAGTCTAAACGCAATGTGTAGGGAACATAACATGAAAATTAGCACAAGCAAAACAGAGGTAATGACTATAACTAAAGAAGAACAAACAGCAACAATTCACCTAAACGAACATCCCTTGAAACAAGTAAAGAGCTTCAAGTACCTAGGAAGTATAATATCATCAAATGGCAGATCAGAAGACGAGATCGAAAATAGGTGCAATAAGGCAAATCAACTCATTGGACAAATGGCACCAATACTAAAGAACAAACATGTATCAATAACTACTAAGAAAGCACTTTACAACACAATCTTCCTACCAACTCTGTGCTACCAATGCCAAACCTGGACAATGACAGAAAAAGAGAAAAGAAAAATCACAACAACAGAAATGAGGTTCCTGAGAAGAATACTCAACGTATCAAGAAGAGATAAGATCAGAAATGAAGAATTCAGGACTAAAGTGGGGGTTAAAGCTGCTCTAGATTTTATTAGAAAGCAGCAAGTCAAATTGTTTGGCCATGCAAGTAGGCTACCAGTCAACAGCATGCCACAACAAGCAATGACGTACAGACCAGATGGAAACAGAGGAAGAGGCCGGCCACGTAAACGCTGGACGGAGGGAATAACAGAATCCATGGGAATGTCGATATACGAAGCCCATAACCGGGCACTCTCACGAAGTTTATACTTCACCTCGACACCGCAAGGTACAAGAGGAACATGATGAGAGAGATGAGATGAGATGACTACAGCTCATCAAGATGTCTGTCATGAAGAATGCGATTTACTTGCTTTGGTCTTTTCGGACGCGGGTAGGCATAATGGGTTGCCGTCCTGCTGAAGAAGAGAACCTATTGTAATCGCTTCGTTTCTGAGCTCGAGCCGTTTCAAATCCAGACGTGCCCTTTTTCGGGTGAAGTCCAGATGTGCCCCTTTCTCGGGTGAAAAGAAGCCACAAATCCGAGGTGCCCACCAATGGGTGAAATGAAGAGTACAGAATTTCCCTTTCACTATGATGGAATCGAGGAACACGACACGCTCGATTTTCTTCTGTAAAGCCTACAATTGTCAAGAATAATCATCAGTCGGCATATTTGGACTGTCCTTTTGGACTCGTGGAAGATATATCTCATCCATAAACGGTATTTAAGATAATTGATATTTAACTAATATAACATAACATTGTGTGTTAAGTAAAATTAATTAATTAATTTGAACACTTGATCTTTATATGACGAACAACAGTTGCTTACGCCCCTTGTTAATTTAAATACGCCTGCAGTTGTATACTTATTGATAACTATTAACTATATTACAATTGTGAATTTGTTTATATAAGTTGTATAGCAAAACTATTTCAGCATGGCAGAGGAACAAATTTCGTTAACACAGGTTTTAACTGGAGTAGGCACGGCAATAGGCAGACTCAACACAGCAATAAAGAAACAAGGAATAGGGACAGAGATTGAAAAATTTAGTGGGCAGGCGAAAGATTTCAAGAAATGGATGACTTCGGTAGAGAAACATGAATTCTTGGTGGCGGCAACGTATGAGGAGAAGATGAAAATTGCTTACCAGGCCACTGTAGCACCGGTTTCGGATCACATTAGAAGAAAATTAGAAGCTAGAGTAGATGAGACATGGGAGCAGTTCAAGGATGACGTAGCCCACAAGTATGCTGAAATCACAGATCCTCAGCATGCGTTTTCAGTGTTAAGACAATCCAAGCAAAACACTGGAGAAACTGTGCAATTATTTAGTGATCGGTTGATTAACCTAGCTGAGGAGGCATTCCTGGGACAGAACGTACGAGGAGAGGAAGTGGAACGAATGTTGGTCGGGATTTTTGTAGATGGTATAAAGTCAGATGAACTGAAGTTTAAATTAATGAGAGAAAACCCTAAGAGATTATCACAAGCTGTGGATATAGCTGTACAGGAAGAGAATTTGAGACGAAGATTTAGAATAAGAGTAGGACGAGAAATAGGAACTAGTCGGGAGGATAGGATCGAAGAGCCCATCGAAGAACGTACGAGGAGAGGAAGTGGAACGAATGTTGGTCGGAATTTTGTAGATGGTATAAAGTCAGATGAACTGAAGTTTAAATTAATGAGAGAAAACCCTAAGAGATTATCACAAGCTGTGGATATAGCTGTACAGGAAGAGAATTTGAGACGAAGATTTAGAATAAGAGTAGGACGAGAAATAGGAACTAGTCGGGAGGATAGGATCGAAGAGCCCATGGAGATCGGACAAGCAAGGTTCGGATGGAATAGAAGAGGAGGAATACAGACGTTGCAGGGAAGTAATGAAAATGCTTACGATAGAAGAAGACAAATGAGAAATCCTATAAGAGAAACGGTAGATAACACAAATATAGTCTGTTGGGGTTGTGGTCAACACGGACACGTTTTTAAATTCTGTGGTAACAGGCGTGTTCAGGCGAATACACAAAATAGAAATGTTAATAATAGATCAAATCAGAATTTTGAAGGTAGACAGAGGAATTTTACAAGGCCAAGAACGCAGGAAAACTGGAATCCCACTTACTGAATAGGACCTGCGGTAAGAGGGAAGATAACAAGGTCCCAAGAATTAAAGAATATTTTAATGACAAGTATAGGAGGACGAGTAGAAAGTGGTCTCAACTGGGTGAAATCAAACAATTTTCAATAAATAAACTGGACCCCAGTTCATGCATAATAGAAATAAGGAAATATAGAATTCGAACATTAATTGATTCGGGAGCTCAAGTTAGTGTAATCAAAGAAAATTTTTTATACAAAATAATAAAAAAGTGCAAAATATTCAGGAGTCATGATACTCTTCACTCTGTTACAGGACAAAATTTAGATGTAGTTGGCCAAACAATGAAAAATCTCAAATTAGGAGGAATCAACGTAAGACACCTTTTTCACGTAGTGAAAGAGTTAAATAGGAACATGCTTATAGGTAGGGACTTCTTACTGAAAAATGGTGTACGATTTTTTTTTGATCTGCACAAGTTAAGATTCAAGGACGTGTATGTAAATTTAGAAGAGGACATGCACATATCAGCACAGGTTAGGGCTAAAACGTCCACGACTTTAAAACCACAAACGGTTAATCTGATACAAGCGAAAGTGAAAAGAAATCCGTATTATTTAGTGGGACATACAGTTAGAATAACAGAGTTACAAAGGGAGGTAATATAGATGAGCCTGGTCTAGAAGTTTCAGATGGAATAATGACATTAGATAAACACTTAACTTTTCCAGTAATGATTATTAACAACACAGGCAGGGAAATTAAATTGTACAGAGGATGTGTAATAGCCAAAGTAGAACATGATCCTAACAGCGTATTAACAACAGATAGAGTAGAAATGCCGAGAATGAATTATTCAGAAACCCCTATGGAAAGAATCAATACCAGGAATAGACGTGGAAGAAGATGGAACGTGCGGAATGATGAATTGATCCATCCATTCAGAAAACATACATCTCAAATATATTCAGTAGACAAAACAACAAGAGAACAAGAATTATTAGCACAGTTAAAAGCTCCACCGGAAAATAGGGAAATATTAGAAAAACCTGTAAAAGAGAATCAAGATGTTTTTGCAATTAATGACTTAGAATTAAGGAAGACCAAAACAGTCACTATGGAAATAGATACTGGAAATCACCCACGAATTAGTTTGAAACCGTATAGAACTCCCTTAAGGAATAGAGAAATTGTCGAAAAGGCAATAGAAGATATGTTAAAAGCAGAAATAATAACAAGATCAAAGTCAGAATGGTCATCTCCGATTGTCATAGTGACCAAGGCCGATGGGTCACATCGATTCTGCTGTGACTACAGGGGGTTGAACAAAATCACTAAGAATGTAGCTTACCCATTGCCGGTGATCGACGATATTTTAGGGTTACTTAATGGGTCTACCTTCTTCACTACATTGGATGCAAGGTCAGGATTTTGGTGTATCGCTATGTCCCCAGATGCTCAAAAGAAAAGATCTTTCTGTACACACGCAGGTTCTTACGAATTTTTACGAATGCCTTTTGGGGTCAAAACTGCGCCTTCTCACTATATGTTATTAATAAATCAAGTATTAGAAGGCATGCAAAAGTTCGCATTAGCATATATAGATGACATTTTGATCTACACAGCAGGAGACTACAGGACCACCTAAAACATGTAAAATTAGTATTTGATAGATTAAGAATACATGATGTTAAACTGAAACTCAGTGAATGTGAATTTCTAAAAAAAGAAACTAAGTACCTGGGATACATTATTGATAGAGAAGGAATTAAACCAGATCAGAATAAAGTAAAGGCTATTAAAGAATTGCCTGCTCCAACCAACGTAAAAGAAGTTCGTGCTTTTATCGGTACATGTTGGTACTATCGTCGTTTCATTCCAGGTTTCTCAAAAATAGCAGAGCCCATCAATAACCTGACTGGCAAATACGCTAGATTTAAGTGGAATGATGAGTGTCAACGAGCATTTCAGTTTTAAAAAAAATAGCTTAACAGTAGTGCCACTATTGACACATCCAGATTTGGATAAACAGTTAATTGTATATACAGATGCTTCGGATAATGCTATAGGAGTATGTTTAGCACAATCATATGAAAGAGAAAGATCAGGAATACCAGGAGTTAAGAATGAAAGACCAATTTATTTTCTGTCACACAAACTTAGTAAATCTCAGAAAAAATGGTCGACTATAGAAAAAGAGGCATATGCTATTCACTATGCTCTTCATTTACATTGGCACCTTTCCGTCTTGACAGACGATAGTTTGGTACATTGTGCTTCAAAAAGGCTTAATAACTGTCATATGACAATAACTACGATCCATGGCGGTGGCGAGTGTGGCTGGTAAGGCCAAATCTTGCTGCAAATGTTTGCCCACAGTAGGTGCATGTGAAAACATGGTCATTTCCACCATTTTGCACCATCTTACGTCTCTCACGCTCTGTGTGTGCTTTATCTGCCATCATTTTCTCCTTTGTCTTTATTCCATTTCTGATAGCTGCCCTCCATGCAACACGTTCAGCGGCGACGTGCTCCCATTGTGCATTATCAATGTCTGTATAAATCATGTCCAGCTTACACACATCTTTGTATCGTAGTAGAGGCCGACCCTGAGATCTCCTACCCGTCTGTAATTCACCAAAAAAGATGTCCTTTGGTATTCTACCATCATCCATCCTCCTAACGTGTCCTATCCATCTAAGTCCACGAAGACTGAGCATGGAATACACCATCACACAACCTGATCTTTCCAATACTTCAGTATTTGTGATTTTGTCTTGCCACTTAATACCAAGTATTCTTCGCATACACCGCATATGAAAGCTGTTTAAACGTTTCTCTTGGCGTGAGTAAGTTGTCCAGGTTTCACTGCCATAAAGAAGAGTACTAAGGACACAGGCTTGGTAGACGAGGACTTTTGGTTTGGCAGTAAGCTTCCTGTTCTCCCAGACTCTTTTTGCTAACATGTTCAATGTTGTTGCTGCCTTGCCAATCATGATGTTGATTTCCTAATCGATGGATAATTTGCTATTTACCTCTGATCCAAGATATGTAAAATGGTCTACTATCTCCAGTTCGGCGTCGTCAATAAAGATTGATGGTACACCATGTGCACCTTGTGACATAATCTGTGTCTTCTTTTTGTTAATTGTTAAACCAAATTCAGAACAAGCATTGGAGAATGCAGATAGTAGATGTTGTAATTCTTCCTCAGAGTGGGTCGTAATCGCAGCATCATCCGCAAAAAGCAAATCTCTGATTAGTACCCTGTTAATTTTGGTCTTGGCCTTCAATCTCTGAGCATTATAGAGGCCACCATCTGAGCGTGAGTGAATGTATATACCGTCATCCTGATCACGAAAGGCATATTTCAGTAGAAGTGAAAAGTATATCCCAAAGAGGGTGGGAGCTAGTACACAACCTTGCCTAACTCCACTCTTGATTTCAAACTCTTCTGAAGTTGAGCCATCAAACATGATTATACCCTTCATGCCTGTGTGGAACGATTCCACAATGGACAGAAGAGTTGGTGGACAGCCAATCTTCTTTAGTGCTTTGAACAGACCCTCACGACTGACCAAATCGAATGCCTTTGTGAGGTCGATGAAGGCAATAAACAGTGGCTGATTTTGTTCCCGGCATTTTTCTTGCATCTGTCGCAATGAGAATATCATATCAATGGTAGTCCGGTTCTGACGGAAGCCGCACTGTGATTCGGGGTAGACTTGATCTCCCAGGACCTGAAGTCTGCGCAGGACAATTCTGGCAAATACTTTCCCAACAATACACAGAAGTGAGATACCCCTATAGTTGTTGCAGTCGCTCCGATCTCCCTTGTTCTTGTACAGCGTTATGATGTTTGAAATCCTGTGGGACTTGTCCTTCTCGCCAGCATAGGTCTATTAGCTGGTGGATCTGTAGAGCGAGGGTGTCTTGCCCCGTCCTGATCACCTCTATTGGAATCCCATCCTTACCTGGAGCCTTGCCAGATGCAAGTTCATTTATAGCACACTTAACTTCTGTTATAGTGGGAAGTGTGTCCAGGTGGTCAAGAGTTGGTAGAGCCTCTATGGCGTTGAGGGCATCATCCGCCAGCTTGGTCTCACTTGAGTAAAGCTCTAAATAGTGCTCGACCCATCTATCTATCTGCTGTTTCTTATCAGTGATGATTTCTCCAGTCAAGGTTTTCAGCGATGCACTTCTTGTGTTCATTGGACCACAGGCTTTCTTTATCCCTTCATACATGCTTCTGATGTTTCCCTTATCACTTGCGATTTGAATGGACTCACATAACTTGATCCAATAGTCATTCGCACACTGCCTGGCAGCATTTTTTACATCCTTCCTCGCTTGCTTCAACTCACTCAGAGTGTTACGCGTTGGTCTTTCCGTGTTTCTTAAGAGAGCTATCTTCTTTTTATCAATTAAGGGCTGCAGTATCTGGCTGTTTGCCGCAAACCATTCCTGCCTCTTATGATCCACAGTGACGTAAACCCCTATCGCTGTTTTATAAATATTTTCCTTAAGTTTACTCCATTTATCATTTACTATACAATTTTCTGATGTATCATTGAAAGCGTCCTCAAGTTGCTGTAAAATTCAAAGCACTTTCCAGGATCGTGAGTGTTAATAATATTAATCCTGGGGCTAGACTTGTGTTTAGCTGTGTAGATTCTCTTTGGTCTCAGTCTAACCCTTGCAACAACCAGAGAATGATCTGTATCACAGTCAGCACTGTGGTAACTTCGAGTTAATGATGTATGGTTTAGTTGTTGTCTCCGTGTGATAATGAAGTCCAGCTGATGCCAATGGCCGTATCGTGGATGTTTCCATGTGACCTTATGCATCTCTTTTGTTTTAAAAAAGGAGTTTGTAATACATAGGTCATTTCTAGTGCAATGCTCCAGCAGCCTTTGCCCATTATCATTCATGCGACCGATGTTGTATTTTCCAAGGCACACTGGCCATGAACTCGAGTCCTTGCCCACACGAGCATTGAAATCACCGAGCATATAAATGTAGTCGGATTTTGGAACTGCCTTGATCGCAGAGTCTAGCTGCTCATAGAACGTATCTTTCACATCATCAGAGGAAGTGAGTGTCGGTGCATATGCAGTGAGAATGGTGGCAAAACCACAAGAGGTTGCCAAGCGCAGTGATAATAATCTTTCATTACCTCCAGATGGGATATCAATCATTCCCAGTAGCGAATTCTTCACTGCAAAGCCCACACCGTGTTGCCTTTTTTATGCCTGCCCTCTTCCCTTCCAAAAAAAGGTGTAATTGTTTTCCCTGAGTGACCCTTCCTCAGCGAGGCGAGTCTCCTGCAGGCCAGCAATATCAATGTTAAGACGACTGAGTTCAGCATCAATCACAGCCGTTTTTCTAACATCGTCAATATTTGTCAAGTCAGTGGAAAATCCTGGACACATGGTTCTCACGTTCCAGGTTGCAAGCCGTAGCTTGAGGTTTCTATTATTCTTTTTATTAGTACCTAGTGCATTGGTTTTACAGCCTGCGATTCAGATTTTTTCCTAGCCCCAAGCACCCATTGAAGCAGGCAGGCTGTGGCAGATCAGCACCCAATTGGCCGGGGGTTGCCCAGCTTGAGGCGGGCGGTAGCTGATCAGTGACACCTGTAGGTGTCTCCCACCGTCAGAGGCAACGCGTCGCGCCCCATGTCTACGCCAACTGACAAGGACTTATAACCCGTAACAGTTGCCTCTCGCTTTGATTCCCAGGCCGGTTAAGACCAGGGATGGAGTTATTGCCTCTCCATAGCACAAAGCCTGGGCTAAAATAAAGAAACCATGTGTTGCCCATGCAGCATGATCCCTCTCTCGGCCTGCCTAGTTCACTCCAGAGGAAAGTTAACACCTATACATCTGGAACAAGACAAGCTGCAGAAGCTGCTGGATCAGCAAAGCAATGCTCTAACTGTCCGCCTGTCGCAGCTTCGATCCTAGACCAGCTGCCAACCTAGGCTTAGCGCCTGGTCTGCCCTGCCATGACTTATTTTGTCTTTGGGTTGCATTTCCTCGCACCAGGATAAGGCTAGTACCCTCCCAATTGCGCTCTTCCGCCCGAAGCCGTTGGAACAATGTTGGGTGTCGGGTTTGGTAAGCGCCGCCCAACATTCGGCGCTGACAGAAAGCAGGTAGTACCGTCTACTGTCATACAGTAGCTCAGTCATATCTGACTAAGACCTGACTCACAATGCTCTTCAGAAACTTAATTATTATTTACATAACGCCAATTTCATTATTAGAACTGACCACATGCCCTTAAAATCTTGATTAGAAGCTCCAGTGCAGAACAGAAAAATACAGACATGGGCGGTGAATTTGCAGGGGTACAACGCAAAGATAGAGTACGTAGCCGGTAGGGACAACACCTGTGCAGATTTATTATCCAGAATCCCGTATCCAGAGACATCAGGAAACACTGAGGATGAGGGTGAACCCGAAATAGTCGACCGAAACTGGCAAGTAAATATATTAGAGTCTGCTATATTAAGTAGAGAAGATGTTAGGAGTTTACCGTCGGATCAAGAAAAACCTAGAGCGGAAGACCCACATTTAATGCAATTTAATATGAAGGAAGAACAAGAATTAGATCCGAAAGTTGTAGAAATAAAACAGAAATTGAACGAAACGGGTGAAAACAGTTGTAAGAAAAATGTTCTAGTCTTGCAATCAAAGACACCACCAAGCATTATACATGCAGTCGGAACCTGTTTGAACACTACCTCAGTACAGATTACTTACCCCCCTAAAAATAATAATAGTAAATTATCTCAAACGACAACTAGTTAATAAACATTCACATCTATGTATGGCACGTTACACCTTCCTTGGGTATTTATCATGCCCATGGTAGTCATTGTCTCAGTGAGTCATGTATTACTGATTATTTTTCATGCGTATTAATGCGTATTGTTCTGTTGTCTAAGATTAGCTTCATAAGTGATGTGAATGAAATAATGTATGAGAGGAATTAGAAAAGAAGGGCATAATTTCAGACGGGCCTGCGTGCCAAATTCTTAACACTTTGAAAATACAAAGTTCGTTCGTTCGTTCGTTCGATGTTTCGTCCTCTGATAATGATTCCATGTATATTTTCTACATTTCTGAAAATATTTTCACTGTATAGGGAAACAGATCTGGAGACATTACACATCCCTGTCTCACACCTGTCTTAATAGGCTGATATTGTCCTACTTCATTATCAATCCTTATGGCAGCTTGTTATTTCCAATATTTGTTTTTATAAACCTAATGTCTTTCCCATCAATTTGTAGATCTGAAAGCATGTCTACCAAGAAATTACAACAGCAAACAATGCTGCCGTTGACTTCATTGTCCTGTAAAGGATATACAACTAACTTAGAAGTATAATTCAAGTCTTTTCAAGGCTGACGAAATACAAGTGTGTTTTAAGTCATTGTTTTGTTTAAAGCTGGTGAAATACAAGTATAATTCATGCGTGTTGCAAGACTGAAGAATGCCGATATATTCCAAGACTATTTCAAAGCATTGTAATATAGGTCATTGTAGGGTACAGGGGCTGGTAAAACACCAGTCCAACTAAAGTCAACTATCACTAGTTCTTCCCACGTGAATTGCTGGGAATGTCCCAGAAGTATTCCAAAGACATCAAGCAGGGTATCGTGTGTTTGTATATCATCAACCCCTAGTATAGCAATCTAGCCAAGTATTGCATCTTCACAATCATAGCCAGGTCTGGCAAAATGTGACTACCAGTTATACTTGTCCAAGTATTTCATCTTCACAATCACCATCAGGTCTGGCAAAATGTGACTGCCAGCAATACTTGTCCAAGTACCCGAGGGAGGCCAACCATCCTTCCAAGATCTAACTTTGTTATCCTGCCTGAGTGGCATGAGTTCCCACGTCCTGAAGACAGTACCAGTGGATGACCAGAACAGGTAAAGGTGTCTGTAGTGTTTTGAACATTGCATTGAATGTAAACGACCAAGAAGAATTTCTAGCTCTATGATGATCCAGCCAGCTGAGACTTCCCTCTGAACCACTTCTGTCTACAAAAATACATTTCTTTGCTCATATACGTGAATTGTTCAGTTTCAGACTATAAAATCTTCAGTTATACAGGTCACTTTAATCATGTGAGAGCACTTTCTATAGACAGATTCGTTCTTCTTTAAAGGTGTTCACTATCTTCTAGAGGTACATAGTGGACAGCAGGGATTCTCCATCATAGAACTGCTATGATAATAATTGATAGATTGATTGGAGCAAGATAGTCGCCATCCACACACATCTTGCTACACTAAGAGTTGTGTAATGGTAGCTGTGTATTTAGAGCTATGATTGGAGAGCCATGTTTGGTAATATTTTCTGTGGTTAGTAAAGTAGAGCTTCAGTGTGAATATACTTACCTTCGACAGTGCAGGTGCGAATACAGGCTGGACTCTTATATCGATCGGGGTACGACTGCCACCATCTTTCTCCAGTTGCTCCCTATCACTGTAGTTGCCGTTCCAGACACAGTAAAACTCGACCAGGTTCTGCGACAGTTCTGGATTGAAGACACAAACATTTAGTATTCTGTTAGTTGTCTGAACCATGATGTACATCTTCATGATTGTACTTGTATTATCTTACTTATATCTTACTAATTGAGTAAATCAAGTTCTCCTGTTGTTGTACAAGTTAATGTATCCACTTATTGTTTTCAGTTGGTAATTTTTTGAAGCATCAGCCCTCCATGTCTATTTAGTTCTCTTAATCTGTATATGCTCATCTGTATGTTTCTCCTTAGTTCTCACTCGGTGTCTATGTATGTGTGTATTATATTATCATTCTCCAGATCACCTTGTCTTCGACTACGTTTGACTCTACCTCTATGTCTGTTTTTGTATAATCTCTTATCTATTTATCAATATCTATATTTCTTTCTGCCTGCGCCTACGTCTCTGTATTTCTATATTTCTCTCCATCTTTATCTCTATTCCCAACTGCCGAATCCTCTAGCTCTACAAGTATCTATGACAGTAAAGATAAGATTCAAAGATATGTATTATCACCGTGATTATCCGATGTTTATTCTGAGCTTATAGTGAATCCAGGATTCAGTAAACATTACATGAGGGTGAACACAGGTGACGAGAGTGTATACCAATATGCTTACAGATGACTGATTTCATTATCATAGAAAAAAACATACACCAGAACAGTCATGACAACAACAACACGCTGACGTACATAAAACAGCTAAAGTATTTGACACCACGATAAATGCTGATTCATTCATTCATTCAGTAGCATGTCCTTTGCAAACCTCGCTCCCATAACACCCTTCCGGCAAATGTTTGCAGTCGTAACGAAGATGTCCGGCGTCCAATACACCCATCTGGATTGTATCTGCCACATCCTGCAACCATATTCTCTTTGGCCTTCCTCTTCCTCTTTTTCCGAGCATATACCCCCTCCGTTATTGTTCTCTCCAAACTTGCATGACGTTACAAGAGACAAATTTATTTCAATTACTTTCTTTGTTTTCTCGTCTTTAGTGGCAACCTTTTTTCAATACTCAGCTCTTGTGGTAATGACGCATTTCTTCTTAACTGTGTCCAAGATATTCTTAGAACTCGTCTATAACATTTATATTCAAAGGCATTTATGCGCTGTCCAGCTTGTTTATTAAGTGTCCAGGTCTCACAGGCGTATGTTGCAATTTGACAGATGCACGTTCGTAGAAATCTAATTGTTATAGTAATATATATATATATATATATATATATATATATATATATATATATATATATATATATATATATATATATATATATACCCTTTGGGGTAGCGGGGTAGGGGTATCCCCTATCAAAGGAGAAGTAAGGCGCCTCCTTCCCTCCTCTAGCCTACGGTACACCCTTGGGCAAGGTGGAGTACCCGTTTAGCCCCCCTATCAGGATTACGTGAAGCCATGCGTGCAGGTGGTGGATGAAGATGGAGAGCAGCCAACAGATAGTTGTAGGTTATGGTCTCCACCTTCACGACGGTAGGCATAGGATCTCTTTTTTGAGGATACAATGGCTACGGTCACTGACCAGTATGGTCACTGCTAGGAAGGAAAGCAATGGCAAACTACCTTCTTTACACATGCCAAGAAAATCATGTTGTGTGCAACTAGGGTTAGAATTAAATTGTAAAAAGACACAGATTATGGTCGTCACTAGGAAGGAAGTAATACCACAATGTAATATACAAGTAAATGGGAATATTCTTCAACGAGTGAGTAGGTACAATTATCTCGGAACAGTAATAACATCTGATGGGAGATGCCTTGAAGAGATTATAACAAGAATCGCCATGGCAAAAGTAGCCTTTAGAAAGATGAAAAACATATTGACCAATAAAAAGATGCCAATTGAAACGAGAAAAAGAGTGTTGAGATGCTACATAGAACCTGTACTTTTATATGGATGTGAAGCGTGGACAATGAGCAGTCAGGCTGAAAAACATCTGATGGCTGTAGAGATGTGGTTTCTGAGGAAAATGCAAAGAATACCATGGACAGCCAGAAAGACCAATGAACAAGTCCTTCAAGAAACAAATGAAGATCGTAAATTGATTAGAGAAATTAGACGTAGACAGTCAAAATTCTTTGGGCATGTTATGAGAAGAAATGGATTGGAGAACTTGGTGACAACTGGTAAGATCGAGGGGAACAGACCAAGGGGAAGACCTAGAAGCAAGTACCTGGATGGCTTGGCCTTGTGGCATGGTCGAGACAGAAACACGGAGCTGATCCATGACTCTGGTGATCGAGTGAGATGGCAGAACATGACCGCCCACGCTTACCGGCATGGCACATGATGGATATATATATATATATATATATATATATATATATATATATATATATATATATATATATATATATATATATATACTCATATATATATATATATATATATATACTCATATATATATGAGTATCACAAAGATCACCCGTCAGAGGTCATGGCAGTGAATATATAAGATTTAAGAGAGGACAAAAGCGATTGAGAAATGGCTTAAAAAGAGGTTTTCAAGGCAGAGAAAGACATCCAAGAACAATACAGTGACTGTTAAAAATAGGTGCACTAAAATTGCTAAAATATAGAGTATAAGCGAACAATAGGAAATGTTATGAGACTCCATTCGTTAAATTAGCAAATATATATTACTGGACAGAAGCCAGAAAGCTAAGAAACAATTGATGACCGAAGAAATCTTAAAGTTGATGGACAAACGAAAACAGAGTAACAATTACAAAAAGGAGTATGTTAAGATAAACAAAGATATAAGAGATGGATGGATGGATGGATGGTCTAGAATTAAGATGTGGAATGATTACATAAGAGAATTATATGATGGAGAAAGGGAAGAATTAACAGAAGAAAGTAACTTAGAAGATCCACCTATTCTAAAATGAGAGGTCGCTGACGCTATGAAACATATGAAGAAAGGGAAAACTGCTGGGCCAAATGGAATCACAATAGAAGAATTAGAAGTACCAGGGGATTTGGAGTAGCCATATTAACACGAATATTGATTGACATTTACAGCAGTGGATATTTACCGAGCTATATGCTGAAATCTGTATTTATAGTTAAACCAAACAGATTATTAGCAATTGAATGCAAAGACGTTCGTACAATTAATCTCATAAACCGTGTCACTAAGATTCTACTCATACTTATGATGAGGAGAACAAGGATGACAATAAAAATAAAAATCTGTGAAGAACAGTATGGATTTCTGGAAGGAAAAGGCACAATCAATGCGATGTATATATTAAGAACACTTATAGAAAGATCAATCAATCAATCAATCATGTGCCATGCCGGGAAGGGTGGGCGGTCATGACTCGTCATTTCACTCGATCACCAGAGTCGTGGATCAGCTCAGTGTTCCTGTCTCGTCCATGCCACGTGGCCAAGCCATTCATGTATTTTCCTCTCGTTCTTCCTCTTGGTCTGTTCCCCTCGATCTTGCCAGTTATCACTAAGTTCTCCAACCCATTTCTTCTCATAACATGTCCAAAAAATTTTGACTGTCTACGTCTAATTTCTCTAATCAGTTTCCGATTTTCATTTGTCTCCTGTAGTACTTGGTCATTGGTTTTTCTATCTGTCCATGGTACTCTTTGCATATTCCTCAGAAACCACATTTCTGTAGCCATCAAATGTTTTTCAGCTTATTAACTGCTCATTATCCAAGTTTCACATCCATACGAAAGAACAGGCTCTATGTACCCTCTCAACACTCATTTTCTCGTTTCAATTGACATCTTTTTATTGGTCAGAATGTTTTTCATCTTGCTAAAGGCTACTTTAGAAAGACCTATAGAGACACAGAAAAACATATGCGTGCTACATATATTATACTAAGGCTTGATAAAGGATTTGATAAAGTAAAACATGATGGACTGATTAAAATGTTGGAAGACAGTAACATTGAAGGGGCAAATCTCAGAATACTAAAACATATTTACTGGAACCGACAAGCAGTAATTAAAATGGGAAGTAAAGACCATGGAGGTGTTACATCCCTGCTTTATACAATTGCCGAAAACCTTGGTTTAGATTGAGAGGCGTCCCGTCGTCAAGTTCTCGGATTCTGGTGGGCGACGTGACTAGGTTCGTGGCCATGCTGCCAGGCTGGCTGTTGTCGACCAAATTATATAGACCAACTTGAGCCAAACTGTGTACTACTTACATATTACATTGCTAAACGTCGTATGGCCATTGTATATAGTGTAGTTAACTTACAATGCTTAATTATAGGCAAGCGGTGACAGTGCAGATAAACCGTTTTGCGACATGGCGTAGCGAAAATCATCAGATGCGGTAAGTTGACATATGTCCAAGAAAAGGCTGAGGGATTTATTGAGACTGTCAGGTCCAGTAAGTTGACCGCTGTCCAAGAAACGACTGAGGGGTTTAATGCGACTATCAGGTCAAATAATATGACCTATGTCCTAGAAAAAGCTGAGGGGTATAATGAGACTCTCAGGTCCAGTAAGTAGACCAATGTCCATGAAAATACTGAGTGATGTACTGACATTCCTAGGTCCAGTACATTGACCTCTGGCCTAGAAAAGATGACGGTACTTATGATGACGGAATGGGAGCTGGAGAGTGGCGATGAAGTTTTTAGATGGAAATTTCAACACACCAATACACTCATCAATGAGCCTCAATATGTCTCTTGTAGTGCTAAGGGAGTCTATCACTATGTGGAGCCTATACTCGATACTCTGAAAATCCTATACACTGACGGACTCAGTCGATGTTGCTGCCAGAACCTCAGACTGGTCTCAAATTGTTGAGAAATGGTCTTCAAGAAATGTAGGACATTTCCAATAGCCAACATTGATACATTTGAATGCTAATCTTGTTCAACTCTTGCCAGATCGTTTCGCTGTTTCCTTTTATTATGTCAACTCACTCTCCTTATGTCGTTTAAATTTACATTTATGTTCTGTAGGAATCCAGGCCAGAGGACGATGGTCGTATCTCCCAAGAAGATCCCAGATGAAATGTGATGTCACAATTGTCTATGGTAATACTGGGAGCGTGATGAATGGTCTCACCAGCAGTATACTTGTCACGATGGAGGAGCAGGGAGGCAACCTTCATCAGACAAGTGCCGCCCTGTCAAAGAACAAACCGCCATCGTGATCGGCTGTGCATAACACAGCCACGCAGTTCACCAGCACCAAAAGCATTACTGGAACTCGATGTGCCGTCTTCCGAAACCGATGGATCAATTTTGCTGACACAAACCTCTTTACAACCGTCACAGTCCACCCAGCATAATTTCTTTCGGTCTGCATCTGCCTCTTTTCCCCACTAATCTTTCCTTTTGTCCATGAGCAAAGAATCATGTTTGCCACTTCTTATGTAAATGTTCTTTAGCCTCTTCCAAGCAATAGTTGTCATTGACTTTGGCAGTGCCAGGTTCTAGCAACATTGGTCTCAGTATCAGCGTCTCTATGGCTGACATCTATATCTTTATATGTATACATGTCCGTGTGTATTTTCTAAAACAACGTGCAAACTTAGAATTGGCCGTGTCTTTGGGTATCTGGATATGTACAATATTAAACTCACGTCTGTTCACTTACCATAACATCTGATTACAGCAATGAAAGTCACAAGTACACAAAGTCTGAGAGGCTGCATGTTGTCCAGTGTTCCATCCGAATGAGACATACATCAGAGGGAGACAGATGGTAAATAGTTGGGCGGGGGGAGGGTGGGAGGCGTGGAAAGGATATAATTGTATGTGCATAACTTATATACATCAAAAATTTGTTTCTAAACGGCTTCATCATACCGGAATATGATTGTATACAAATTAGTTTAGAAGTATAACAAAGAACTCCACATCCTTTTGACGTTATATTATTGAACATTGCATAACTAGCTGCCTATGTATTGTCATCATGCCATACGAGTGAGACGAAATCACTCTATATGTAGATATGGAGAACTTTATACAGCGATTTAATGTGTCCACTAAAGCTTCCACGTGAAACAACGACACAACATCGAACGGCTTGTTTTCAAATGGTCAAAGCAGTCTAATTTCCCACCTTCAAAATTAGTTCCCCTTATTATTATTTCGAATATCACACTGTTCTTCACTTGTATCGTCATACAAATGTTTCACATAAGCTGACCATACATGTAACATCTGATCTTTTTCTGTTATGATATTTCCACCTTTTGTTTTCAGGCAGTTCTGTTTATGTATATGATCTTTAATTAGCAAGCTGCCTGAATTCGTTTGTGCATTAATTTGGTATTCGTACTGCTGAGGTTTTATTATTTAAAGTTTTTTTTTTTTAAATTTCTATTCAGTGTTTCTTAGGCCATACTTCATTTGTCTCCTTACATAATGTTTGTACATTTCTGTGAATCGCTTCATATTTGGCAGGGTTATGTTTGTTGTGTCTTCTTGTTTCCATTAGTCGTAATATACATTCGGTTATCCATTTCGACCTACTTACTTTAATTGTGCAATTGTTATTTCTGCAGCCAAACTGACTGAATTCTTCAAAATTTCCCAGTGATCATCTAAATTTTGAAATAAGATCTAGTGTTTATCGGTTTTTTGAATGTTTCGATTTCTGAAGAATAACAATAGACCATAGATCAGACAATGTATCATATCCGTTCTTTACTTCTTTAGTTCTATGTTAGAATTGCCTTATATTTCATTGTCATTTGTTTATGTACACATATTATAGTTAATGTTTCCTGGTATATATTTCACTTTCTTTAACTTTATATTCAATCTGCATGTAATCAATCTGTGATCACTGTAATTGTACGTATTTGGAACTGTTTTTGCGACTGTTGACGCATTTCGAAACCTTCTACTAATCACGATGTAATCATTCTTGATTCTACTGTTACTGTCATGACGCTCCCATGTTCATAATCAGTGACAATCCGACAATCGGTGCATGCTCTTTTGCCCATTATACAACTATGTATCCTCTCTCATTTCCTTGTGTCAGTGTGGCTGAACAGTTAGAGGGTGACTTGAGGGTTAGACTTGTGACAGATGGTCAAAGTGATGTGACAGATGGTCAGTGTTTTGTGACGGGTGTGGGCCAAAATTTTCTGCATACCGATATGTCATCTCGTGACTTTGTGCAAAAGGGGATTGTGAAAGACCACCAGCAAGAACTTTTGCCCGTTAGACATGGTTGTGAAAGATAGAGACTGTTTTCATCCGTTTAGAAATTCCAGTCTTTTGGATTGACAGCCTTAGTGTAGTTAGTTAATTAGCAGTTATGTTTTGCTGTTGTTATATATTATGATTGCAGGTAGATGGTGTCATGTGATGACATGTCTTTCTTTTAGAGTGCAAGAACGCCAGGCAGACCAGGTGAAAGGGGTGGTTCTGTTGTTCATGTGGTGTTGTCATTACCATCATGTCCAGTAAGAGAGTAACTTCCAGAGTGAATTCATGAGGTGGGATATTATTGAAATAACAATGTTTTGTTGGCCCGGTATATTTTCCTTTATGTTTATATTCAGGTTACAGGTGACACATGATGAAATGTTCTTTTTAGTGTAGAGATACAGGTTGATAGAAAAACAAGTCATTTAGGTACCACAGTAGCTGCAGGAAGCTTATATTTGAAGAGACAAAAGGTATTATTTTTAAATACATTTTGTGTTGAATTTCCAGAGTTAAGGGAAGTAGTAACCAATATAAAGGTTACTGGTTTAATGTTTATGTTTGTTTAATTATTTTTATGTAAGAAGTGAGGGTTGTATTCATTTTGTTACAATTGGTGCTCTTATAGCAGAAGAGCTATTTTTCCTCACTGATGTTATTTTAGTCATTAGTACCAACAACTGAGCTAGTATGGTTTATACTTTTGTGTTGAGATTATTGGTATTTGGAAAAGACTGATGCTTGGTGATGTAATCTACACTGGTTCACATTGTAAGTGATGATTGAATAGAAAAAGACTATTTTGTTAAGTGGTACTCTTCAGGGATATAACCAGCAGTTTAGGTTTTGGGGGCAAGGTCTCCAAAGGTAACAAAAGTTTTTTGTTGTTGTTGATGGTTGTGCTCTATGACCAGGGAATTGTTAGGGCATATAAGTCTGATGTCATTTTGATGGCTGGTTACGTATAACTGTCATTGGTGTCTTGACTGATTGATGATTATGTTTTTGGATGTGGTAACATGTGACATAGATTTGTTATGCCTTTGTCATTTTGATGGCGGTTTGTGTGTAAATTTAAATGAATCCTTGTTTCATTGATGATTATTTTTGGATGAGGTCACAGGTGGCTTTATTTTTTTTTTTGGGCGTTGGTAATTTTGATGATGGTTTATGTGTAGATGTTAACTTGTAAAGAGATAGTTGGGGTAAGGGGATACGATAGTCCATTCCTTTTGACGGGACGTCAAAAAAGTAGGGGGTTGGATATGTCACAGCGCCAAACCAAGGCACTTAGTTTGGTCTGTGAAAACCGTACGGTCCTGGCCACGCCGGAAACGCCACTTTATCACAAAGACCGGAGGCCATTTTTCCTTGTAGCAGCCAGCTCGGTGTGAAGGCAGGCGCTGGGGCCCTGTGTAGTTTTGTGGCCAGCCCGCCTTGAGACAAGATATGTGGGGTTTCCCATCTGTTCATCAGTGAACAACATATGTCACAGAGAAAAGCCGTAAGTGTAAAATGTTTAATTTAATAAATATTTGTTAAATCGCAGCACACGCCATGTTACAGGCTTGAAAAGCGTTCACGTGGGAAAACCGATGTGTGGGAACAAAGCTGTTAGGCAGAGTGGTAGGAACAAAGAAATATAAATAGATAATGTAGATGAGTATTACTAAAGAGAGCTGTTCTACAGATCAATGTAACGTCCCTGAGGTTTAAGGAATATAAAATTTAATTCATAGAGATGTCAGCAATCAGACAATGGTGATGTGAAATATGTAGAATAGGTCATTGATGGTGGTTAAGTATCATAGAGACTGATGTCATGTCATGCCAGCCATGCTGGCACAAGATTATTTTGTTGGGAATTATTTTACATGGTTATCCTATGGCATTAATGTGTTACTGGCTAAATAGATATGTGGGAGATTCACCAAAATATATACAATGTGTGGGGTCATAAATTAGTTTATAGTAAAGACTGAAATAATGCCACATGGTACCATGCAGGCATGTTGGCATGGAAGGGAGTAAGTGCTTGTGAGGTTGCTAGAAATGAAGGTTACTTAACAACAGAGTGGTGAGAATCATATGTGTATGTGTATACAGCAGCAAGTATATGTTTACAGGATTATTCTGTGACAATGGTGAGCATCACATTGGATGTTTGGTCAAGTGTTGGGTATGAACACTCCAAAGCAACATGAGTAGGGGAAAATAACCATGATATATGTGTAATATTTATAACATGTGTAAAGCAGGGAAAAGTACTTACATGTTATATGTGGCAATGATGGGTTAATGGTTAAGCTAAGCAGTTAGAACATGTAGGTAATAAATAGAAGTGTAGGAAATAATGTGTTGAATTGTAGGGACGCCATGCAGATTGATAGCCACTAGGCGTAGGAAATAATGCATCTTAATACGCGGGGTGCATATCAGCAATCATAGTGTAATCGTAACTGCGAATGAAGTGTGGCTTTACTGAGGGAGAACAGGCAGGTGCATCTGGAACTGATATTGGTAAAGGGGTTTCTCATTTAGCATTGAAGTCTGGTGTCACATCTGTTACCAGAATGCAGTAGTGTTTGTGCTAGTGTATCAAACTGGGAGTTTTATGTGTATTAAAACTGGGTGTTTGTTGTACCAGGGGAAGGGTGTGATTTATTGCTACGTACCACCTTTCGCAAAGATATATGCACTTGCTATGCGACACGAAGCGTAAGATGAGCAAAACTTATAACCGGTGTATCAGTAGGAAGAATGGATGGGAACTAGAGCGCACTAACTGCTACATTTGCTGTCCACTTCACAGATAATAGTACACTGATTGTGTTGGCCTTGAATAACACTTATTGGTCATTAGTGTGTAATAATGACATAATATATATAGTACACTGGTTGTTATACTAGTGCTGATATTCTGTTTCTGCCCATGAACATGGTTATGCTTTGATCCTGTCTCATATGGATGATGCACTCTTACTTGATACTATGGTGTATTCATTTTATGAACTGTCTTAAGGGTATCAGAGAGTTCCTCAATTGAGTTCCTGTGTAATACATGTTATCTTTAACTTTCTGTGAATGTTGTGATTCACCCATGTGCAAGTGTTGCATTTGCACATTCTACAAATATGGTTATTCCTGTTTCCTTTGTTTTTCATAGTTAAACATGTTTTACCTGTTGGTTATTAATTTATAATATCATGCGGTAATGTGTGTGATGTCATATTGTTGTTGATATCCTTTAACAAAACATGGACATTGCAGGAGCAGTGTGTCCTATATCATATGGCATCCCTCATAAGTTTAGGTATTTAAATGACAGAAGATGGGGGAAAGGTGGCGCATTGGGTATTATGATTGTAGTGATGGCTATGGTAAGAGTGACCATTTGATGATTGTGATTATGATTGTGGTGATGACTATGTTGAGGCTGATCATGTAGCTGATATCAGCTAAGATGATTGGGATTGTGATTGTGGTGATGGCTATGGTGAGAGCAATCATTCGATGATTGTGATGTTTTATGTTGCGATATATGTTATATGCCTGAGTTGTTGGCGGTGACTTATGTTATAGCCTGTGTCCTGATTGTTGCTGGTGTCATGGTATATTGATGTTGTCTAGTTGTATAGTACAAAGGTGTGTGTCCTGGTGATGTCATGTTGAATTGCATATCCTATGTCTGCTTGATTGCTGTTGGTGCATTAGACTGTATTTATGTCCTCTATGTACATGTTCAAATGGTGTTGTCCTGTTAGAGTCGTTGTACACCGGTGTAGCTGAGTTGTGTTCGGTGTTGATTTTGACAAGTTGATTAGTGTTGCTGTGTAACATTGGCATTTATGGGGGTATTGTCAGCCTGTGCTGTTGGGGATGAGAAGTTGTGTTGGACCAGAGACCTGTAGGTAATGACCTCCCTGAACTGAAGACATTCTGTAAGTGAATGCTGGGCTGTATGGGGAGGTGGAGCAGGCTGAGGTTGTTGCATTAGAAGGTGTTCTATTCTAGCAATATCAAGTGTAAAATCTCATGACAGCAGTGGCACAACTGGAGAAGACAATAAAGTGGGTGATCTGATGATGCAGCATTGATTGCTGCATTTAACTATTAGAGATGTAGTCTCATGATAGCAGTAGTACAACTAGAGGGAATAGCAAAGTGGATAATTTGATGGAAGACATTTGTTATATGTAGGTTAATTCAAATGTTATATTGCATGTGCTCATTGCTTCATGTGTTTAATATGTTGTCCTTTACCATGATAATCATAGATTGTGTTTTCCATTGTTACAGGAGCGGCTGACTAGTTAGTGTCAGCAGGCCTGGGTTCTTGGTGGGATAGTAAATTGTGTCACAACTTTTGTGTTTATGTCGCGTCTTGGGGTTTGTGTTGTGTAACCTATGTTTTTGTAGTGTCTTATTGTTGTCTTTGCAGTGTGGCTTGTGTCAAAGTTCTTTATTGTGTCAGTCTAACCAGCCATTGTTTGGAACACCTGTGTTGTGGTACTTGGTGTACCCTGTTGTCTTAAGTGTCCTGATTGGTTAGAGGCCACCCTTGGTTGATGTTTGATATATGCAGTTGTCTGTTGTATCTGTAATTGAACATCCCTTATTGAATGCTTTATTCTATGTGTTTGAACACAAATTGTCACCAAAATTTGTAGTTGTTGATAAATAAAGAGCTATTTTTGTACTGTCTTTAATTTGTTTGTTTAGTCTCTTTTAGTTTTTACAACCACTATTTCTACCACAATCTAACACTTTAATCCATTGCCTGAGTCTCAAATATGACAGTTATTGTCCAGAGTTGAGGCCCCTGTCTGAGATCTCGTATATCTTCTTATCTAATTACTATAATCTTTGTTTGTCGGTTGAGGCGGTGTGAGGTTCTCTCTCTTTTCACTATTTTTGTTCTTTGGCCGTAACGAAGTCAGAACTACTCTTTACCTCTTAGCACCGTAGTGAAGGAAGCATCAGTCTTTATGATTGTCTCCCTTTGTCTTTTACCATCGACTACAGTTGCATTTCCTCGCACATGAATAAGTTTGTATCCTCTCAATTGCGCTTCTCCGCTCTGAGCCGTTGGCACAATGTGGGGTGTCAGATTTGGTAAGCTCCGCCGAACATTCAGCACTACCAAAAAGCAGTTAGTAGCGTCTACTGTCATACGGTAGCTCAATCATATCTTACTAAGACCTGACACATGTATAGTGATACAACACTGCTTCTAATACCAGAAAGCCAAAACACTGCCTGTTTCTGCATTGGAAAAAACAGGAAATGCAGACACGTTTCCCGAGTCTCGACCACTTCCTTTACTAGTTGCGACTTAACAATGACATTTCAGCTGTATGCTTAATCGCATTTGACATTCTGAAGACAAGGTGGCCGTCTCGTCTGACTGACCAGCGTAGCCAAGAGTTTAAAATCAATTTGACAATCGAAAAACGTACAATCGTGGCTGGTAGACAGTAGAGACAGAGAGGACACCGACTATATATGAGCGGCACAAAGATCCCCCGTCAGAGATCATGGCAGTGAAGACAGAGAGGACACAGACTATATATGAGCGGCACAAAGATCCCCCGTCAGAGATCATGGCAGTGAAGACAGAGAGGACACAGACTATATATGCGCGGCACAAAGATCACCCGTCAGAGATCATGGCAGTGGAGACAGAGAGGACATGTCTTTATATAAGCGGCAGAAAGATCCCCCGGCAGAGATCATGGTAGTGGAGACAGGAGAGGACGCCGTTTATATATATGTGGCACAATGATCCCCCGTCAGAGATTATCGCAGTGGAGACAGAGAGGACTGAGAGGAGCTTTTGCCAATAAGCGTGGGCAGTCATGTTTTGTCATATAAATTGAACGCCAGTGTTGTGGATCTGCTCCGTGTTCCTGTCTCGACCATGCCACGTGGCCAAGCCATCTAGGTAGTTACATCTTGGTCCTCCCCTTGGTCTCTTTCCTTCGATCTTGCTAGTTGTCACTAAGTTCCCCTAGTAATTTCTTCTCATAACATGCCCACAAAAACTACTACTAATGACCCTGTCTACTTCTAATGACTCTAATTAGTTTACGATCTTCATTTGTTTCTTGAAGAACTTGTTCTTTGTTTTCTTCTGTCTGTACATGGTATTCTTTACATTTTTCTAAGAAAAAACAGTTTCAAAGTCATCAGATGTTTTTTCAGCCTGACTACTCATTGTCCACGCTTCACATCCATACACAAGTACAGGTTCTATGAAGCACCTCAACACTCTTTTTCTCTTGTTAATTGATATCTTTTTTATTGGTCAGTGTGTTTTTCATCTTGCAAAAAGGCTACCTTCGCAATGGTACTTCTTGTTCTAATCTCTTCAAGGCATCTCCGATCAGATGTTATGACTGCTTGAGATAACTGTACCGATTCACTTGCTTAAGAATATGCCCATTTACTCTTATATCACATTGTGGTATTTCCTTCTTCCCAGTGACGACCATAATATGTGTCTTCTTAATATTCAGTTCTAACTCTAGTTGTTCACTGTGTGAAACAACCGCATCTACTAAATGTCGCAGGTCCTGTTCATTGTCCGCAATAAAGACTGTTTCATCTGCATATCTAATGTTATTGGTGTATCCCCCCCCCCATATATATATATATATATATATATATATATATATATATATATATATATATATATATATATATATATATATATATATATATATATATATATCTCACTGTCATATACTGCCAATATAGTACCTTGCGGTGTATGGCAGAGGGGTCTTTGAGCCTGAGGAATTAAGTGTTGACATTGAATGTTTACTATAAGCACTCACAATGAAGGTTCACATTGAATATTCACATTACACACTCACATTAAAAGTTCACACTGAATACTCACTCCCCTCCCGTGTGTTGCCGGGGCCCATAAGGGAAGCAAAGAATAGCAACACTGTAGCCTACCATGCATGTCGTAAGAGGCGACTAAGGAGGCTCCGACGCCCTGCTACTGAGTGACACAAAGTAGTGCAGCTTTGCATAACAGAATTAAGACACATACAGGACGTTGCGGCGACTAGCCTTCATCAGCAAACAAACACATTCACAAACACAACATACAGTCAAGGAGATCTCCTGTGACTACATCAGAAGGTGACGACAGGACGAGAAGAACAAAAGGATGAAACAATGAAAGGAGTGAAGAAAATGAGAATTAAGAAACATGTGAATTGAAAAAATGTTCACACTCACCTCACAGTGGCGATCTGTAAGCAACCTGGTTGCTTACAGATCGTCACTGTGAGGTGAGTGTGAACATTTAGAACATCTAGGAAACATTCAGATGGGAAAATGACTGCCGATTCCATCAGAGATGAACAGGGTGTTTTGTGGGGGACTATTGTGGTGGGGCATAATGCACAGTGTATCTGTGCAGACTGTTGTTTGTCGAGACTCATGTCTTTTCCACTTTTCACATTGGGCAGTTGGGAGCGTTTTGTGTGATATTCACTGGCACAGGAACGGAGTATAATGGGGACGACCCGTTGCTGTGAAGTTGGAACTGCGACTAACTAACTAACTAACTAACTAACTAACTAACTAACTAACTAACTAACTAACTAATTAACTGAATACTCACATTAAACACTCACATGGAGGTTATCGTTGAATGTCAACATTAAACTCTCACATTAACAGTTCACATTGCAGTTTCACATTAAACATTTACATTGAGAGTTCACATTGAATGTTCACATTACACACTCACATTGTATATTCATTTTGAATGTTCACATTAAACACTCACATTGAATCTTCACATTAAAGATTCTAATTTAAACACTTACATTGGGAGTTCACATTGAATGTTCACATTCAACACTCACAATGAAAGTTCACTTTGAAGATTTACATTAAATACACACATTGGGGGTTGACATTTAATTTTCCCTATAAAACACTTACATTGAAGGTTCACATTGAATGTTCACATTAAACACTCACATTGAAGATTCACATTAAACACTCGCACTGAATGCTTACATAGAATTAAATAAAATAATTTATATTTAAACTTGTACAATTTCAGTTTCTGAACTAAGAATATACAAACATTGACAATAAACAATAGTGTTCCAGTGTTTATTTTTTGAATTTATTAATTATGTCAAAGTATGCATGCGTAGCAGATGAAGCAAAATTAATTAACCGAGTCTGGTGCCATTTTAAGTGTTTTGAGATGTTGTCTGCCTCAGCCGCTGTTACTATCTCAGTTGTCTCCCTTAGCCGCTGATAATATTTCAATTGTCTCCTTTAGCCGTTGTTACTATCTCAGTTGTATCCCTTGGCACCTGTAAATATTCAGTTGTCTCGCTCAGGCACTTGCGTTATCTCTCGTGTTAGCACAGTTACAAACAAAATTGTCAGGAGCATTCTCCAGCGGATACCTGTAACAAAAATTGCACACGTTACGGTTCTACTTTAGCTGTCTGTTGTAGATATTATATCACTGATCTATATACCGTGTTGACTGTAGATAATATACCACTGATCTATACACCGTGTGGACTGTAGATAATATAGCACTGATCCATATACCGTGTGGACCGTATATAATATAGCAATGATCTATATTCCGTGTGAATTGTAGATATTATACCACTGATCTGTATACCGTATGGGCTGTAGATAATATAGCACTAATCTATATACGAGGGGAAGTCAATAAGGAAGCCACAAATGGCTGTAGAAAAATAACTAAATATGATAACAACTTGAAACCAGTTTATGTTTATACATACATTGTCTCTTTATTTCTCAACATAATTTCTACCAACATTGATGCACTTATCCCATCGTTTTATCATACCTTCAAAACCCGCTGCATAGAACTGCGTGCTCTCTTGTCTAAACCACGTTTTCACCTCACATTCAACTTCGGCGTCATTCGCAAAATGTCTCCCACCAAGCTGGGTTTTCAGTGCTTATGCTGACAAATATTTGTCCCATAAATCGGTGCATAGCTGGGTAGAGAAAAGTTACGAGGAAGAGTCAATAAGTAAACCACCCAGTTCTGTGGTATGGCAGGTAAATGAGTACAAGGCATCATTTTCTATATAGTGGGTTTGGGAGGACTGATACAACGATGGGATAAGTGCATCAATATTGGTGGAAATTATGTTGAGAAATAAAGGGACAATGCATGTATAAAAATAAAATGGTTTCATGTTGCTATCATATTTAGTTATTTTTCTGCAGCCGTTTGTGACTTACTTGTTATCTTACCATCGTACAATGTGGGCTGTAGATAATTCATCTCTGGTATATCTACCTTGTGGACTATAGATCAAATAGCACTGACCTGTCTACCATGTGGGATGTAGATAATATATCACTTGTTTGTACCTCCTTGGCGATTGGGTTCCCCTGCCTACCTAGAAGACTTCTAATGTTAGTGTGTCAGTTGCCCAGTCTATCTAGATGACTTCTAATGTTAGTGTATCAGTTGCCCAGTCTATCTAGAAGACTTCTAATGTTAGTGTATCAGTTGCCCAGTCTATCTAGATGACTTCTAATGTTAGTGTATCAGTTGCCCAGTCTATCTAGATGACTTCTAATGTTAGTGTATCAGTTGCCCAGTCTATCTAGATGACTTCTAATGTTAGTGTATCAGTTGCCCAGTCTATCTAGATGACTTCTAATGTTAGTGTATCAGTTGCCCAGTCTATCTTGATGACTTCTAATGTTAGTGTGTCAGTTGCCCAGTCTATCTTGATGACTTCTAATGTTAGTGTATCAGTTGCCCAGTCTATCTAGATGACTTCTAATGTTAGTGTATCAGTTGCCCAGTCTATCTAGATGACTTCTAATGTTAGTGTGTCAGTTGCCCAGTCTATCTTGATGACTTCTAATGTTAGTGTGTCAGTTGCCCAGTCTATCTTGATGACTTCTAATGTTAGTGTGTCAGTTGCTCAGTCTATCTAGACTTCTAATGCTATTTTGTCAGTTGCTCAGTATAGCTTGATGGCATTTATTGATCTCTAGTGTTCATGTTTCAGTAGCCCAGTCTTTCTAGATGACTTCTAACGTAATTTTGTCAGTGCCCAGTCTATCTCGATGACTTCTAATCTTATTTTGTCAGTTGCCCAGTCTATCTAGACGACTTCTAATATTACTTTGCAGTTGCCCAGTGTAACTTGATGACATCTATTTATCTCTAGTATTCATGTTTCAGTTGTTCAGTCTAGCTAGATGACGTCTGCTGTTTGTTTGTCATTTGTCCTGTCCGGGTGAATGATCCATTCCGATCTCTACCCATGTCTGTGGAATACATTAAAGACATTGGAATATGAACACCAACAACGCTGTCCTTACCGGAGTCCCTGACGCTGCAACTTGTATGGCACAGGTGTGGGCTTCTCAGGCGTCCCTGCAGGAATCACAGCCAAATATCCGTTACACATAAAAGTTGCGGCGTATGCTTCCCATTGCTGTAATATAACATTTCATCATGTATATATAAACGTGCATTCTTGATTTCTTGTTTCTAAAGTTCAACATTATTAACGAGAACAAAGAAAATTAATCACAGTTGTTTACTTCACCAGAAATAAACAGGCAAGACATTGCTTTCCAATAAAGGAATATGGTATAACCCAGATATTAATAGATATCTTGTGAGAAAGTGTAGAGACACTGTTTTGACAGACATCGGCAAAATTAGCGAAAACAGTGAGAGGAGCTAACGACATCGGCTGCTGATGGCACGATGACAAACAGAAGATAGATCAAACCTAAGAAATGATACTCTGACAAAAATAATATAGATCTTGGAATATCCACAAGCTGATACTTCTGTGTACGGTATGTTCTTCAGACAGACACCACACCTCAACAGGATGTCTACATACACATTGTCAGACAGACACCACACCTCAACAGGATATCTACATACACATTGTCAGACAGACACCACACGTCAACAGGATATCTACATACACATTGTCAGACAGACACCACACGTCAACAGGATATCTACATACACATAGTCGGACACTATACGTCAACAGAGTATGTACATACACAGACACTAGACATCCCATGTACACACCAAAGCCACATTGAGCATGCATGTCTGGACCCACAAATCTACCGACGTGTGTGAGACGGTCTGTGTCCCGCCTGCCACCTCTAGTGCCCGAAACAGGTCCTGGTAAGCTGGGTTCACCTGACAGCCCAGGTCCGTTGTAAACATTAATAACCAGCCAAGTGAGTATCGAACCTCAGACATTCATGACAGCCGGCGTGTTTCTAGCCATGTACAATATGACGTGAATAGAAATATACACATAGAATGAATAGCATGCAAGATAGAAGGATCGGCATACGAGATACAATAAACGAACGAACGAACAAACTTTATTTCCAAAGGATTAAGAATTGGGCACGCAGCCCCATCTAACATTCTGCCCTTCTTCTCTATTTTATCTCATACATAATTTCAGTCAACATCACGTATAAAGCAAATCTTAGACAACAAAAGAGCAATTCACATTAAAAAGCATGAAAACTAATCAATAATAGAAGAAGAAGAAGAAGAAGAAGAAGAAGAAGAAGAAGAAGAAGAAGAAGAAGAAGAAGAAGAAGAAGAAGAAGAAGAAGAAGAAATCAAATCAAATCAAATCAAATCAACTTTATTAGGGTCACAAATTGGGCGCGCAGGCCCGTCTTACATTCGGCCCTTCCAATCACTCGTCTTTCGTTCATCAAGAGCATTATACATTTGCATAGGAAGAAAAATAAACATTGTGAAATGAATGTTGTAAACATAAACAAGGCTAATTACCATGGTATGAAGCTCATCTCCCACCTAAGAAGGAGGAGGAGCAGAAGAAGAAGAAGAAGAAGAAGAAGAAGAAGAAGAAGAAGAAGAAGAAGAAGAAGAAGAAGAAGAAGAAGAAGAAGAAGAAGAAGAAGAAGAAGAAGAAGAAGCAGAAGGAGAAGAAGTAGAAGAAGAAGAAGAAGAAGAAGAAGAAGAAGAAGAAGAAGAAGAAGAAGAAGAAGAAGAAGAAGAAGAAGAAGAAGAAGAAGAAGAAGAAGAAGAAGGAGGAGGAGGAGGAGGAGAAGAAGAAGAAGAAGAAGAAGAAGAAGAAGAAGAAGAAGAAGAAGAAGAAGAAGAAGAAGAAGAAGAAGAAGAAGAAGAAGAAGAAGAAGAAGAAGAAGAAGAAGAAGAAGAAGAAGAAGAAGAAGAAGAAGAGAAGAAGAAGAAGAAGAAGAAGAAGAAGAAGAAGAAGAAGAAGAAGAAGAAGAAGAAGAAGAAGAAGAAGAAGAAGAAGAAGAAGAAGAAGAAGAAGAAGAAGAAGAAGAAGAAGAAGAAGAAGAAGAAGAAGAAGAAGAAGAAGAAGAAGAAGAAGAAGAAGAAGAAGAAGAAGAAGAAGAAGAAGAAGAAGAAGAAGAAGAAGAAGAAGAAGAAGAAGAAGAAGAAGAAGAAGAAGAAGAAGAAGAAGAAGAAGAAGAAGAAGAAGAAGAAGAAGAAGAAGAAGAAGAAGAAGAAGAAGAAGAAGAAGAAGAAGAAGAAGAGAAGAAGAAGAAGAAGAAGAAGAAGAAGAAGAAGAAGAAGAAGAAGAAGAAGAAGAAGAAGAAGAAGAAGAAGAAGAAGAAGAAGAAGAAGAAGAAGAAGAAGAAGAAGAAGAAGAAGAAGAAGAAGAAGAAGAAGAAGAAGAAGAAGAAGAAGAAGAAGAAAGAGAAGAAGAAATGAAAATACATGTGTCAATAATAAAGAGAGAAAGTATTAGACAAAACCAAATGTATTCAGTGTATGGTGGATATAGAAGGCATAGGAAGTCATTATATTTCCAGTGGTCAGAAGGTTAGCACGTCTCTGCACCGTCCCCCACCACGATCCTTCCTTCTATTGTCGAAATGAATTCGTGATTTCTTCTATTATAGTCCGACAAAACGCGGGTTACTGCATATATGTTGTTTGTCCATCAAGAAGGATGGTGCCATGAGCCTCAAACACGTCTAAACTAACATGTCTACCAGACACGGGGAAACAAGGAAAATGTCACGGTCTTATTTGCGCACAAATCAACACATACATGGTGCGCACTATTAGAACAGGAAGGCAGACATTGCTTGGCTACGGGAGTTGGGGTCGAGAAGGCTGGTGTGTTAACAGCAAAGTGCAGCGTCGTGAAGTAAAAGAAATAGAAGACAATGAAAGTGTTTCATCAGGGAGGAGTTGAGCCCAGCTGTTGAGCAATGGTAGCATGACAGTTAGCTACGAGAAGGATGAGGGAGCCTGGTAGTGAGACCGCATCATGTTCATCCGATTAATTGTAGCTTGTCGTCCCTGGGGGAAAGTGGAGTCAACAAGCACACTTTTAAAATCCTTCTTATACTTTGTAACTATTGTCAGACCTTTGTCTACACTCCCCCATTATGTCTTTTACTCACTTTATCTCTTCTCTCTCTCTCTCTCTCTCTCTCTCTCTCTCTCTCTCTCTCTCTCTCTCTCTCTCTCTCTCTCTCTCTCTCTTTTATTCCTTCATAAAATACCCCGACAACAGTTTCCTCAAACAATTAATAGCATATTTAATGCTGAAAACTATGTCAGGTGTAGGTATTGAATGTGTATATGTAATTTGTGGTGTAGTCTATTGTGTAGGTGAGATAAGATTGACTGTCCAAGATTCATCTCACAGTGCTCATCACATAACGGCATATATTGTCACCACAGCACATAACTTGTTTACTCTCACCCAGTATAGTGTCTCTCAGACTGATGATGATGATGTCTTCACAATATCCTTGACAACGTTAGAATTAAACAGTTAGTTCACCATTGCGTGTTTTAGTAGATAATGTCTTTCCTTGTGAACTATCCAATCACATGAACCACATGATATTCCAGGTAATGTTTATACCTCCGATATCATCGAATGACTTATCGTCTCTATATGGATACATAATTCCAACAAACACTGTCTATAGAATATCACTGATTCACGGTGTTCGTCTTATTCGTTACTGTTCTGTTTATCCAATAATAAATTCTGGCCTTATAGCCTCTTCATTTAAAGATAGTTCAGGTGCACAATATTGAGCTTCCGATCTATGTTTAGTTGCACTTATTCTGCTGTAAGTCTCTTAGCCAGAATGCCTTATAGGTATCCGTTAATGCTAGAACTGGCTGACCTGTATGTCTGACATCCGACTTCAATCTGGCCGATATTTATTACTTTACCAGATTAGAGTCCATTCTTTCTTTTCAGGAGTGTTGCTATTGCTTTGTTTATGGGAACCTGTCGAAAACACAATATCAGGTGCTATCAACCTAACTCAAACTCATTAGAAGTGAGAGTAGGCTTATGGCCGTTATCAGTTTTACTTCTATAGATTCAGAGAACTGACCTCTGACATAAGACATAGGAGTTATAACCATAATCTAAGACTAGGTAAAGAATGAAATGTCATAAAAGAGCTCAGAAATCCCAGTAACCATCTATACTAGAATCTCGTATCATACTTATCCTATATTATCATAGTACTTATTCTATCGAGTGCAGTGGTACTTTACACAATCCATTCCGTTACTTCTCAGCTAAATTCGGCCGACTCCCATTATTACGGTCTCACACTCAAATACACTATGTTAGATTTATACTCAACACCACAACTACCTTATAATTTAAATACAAGCAATTGCTTTATCGCGATACATCGGAGTTCAAAGTTTTGGACCTCGTCGTATTCCGTCGTCCGTTAGTTCCCGTAGACTTCGCTCCCGTCTTCAATCATTCCGATCGTTCAATCAAGGCTCTCTCAACAAACAAAATGCCGCGGCTGAGGACGCCGTTCGTTGTTCTAATAACATTTTGGATGGTTGACCTCTAGTATCGTGACACTAATAAACATGGCCAGCAGTTCGGAAAGGGGAAACCACCACATTATCTTCCCAAGATTTCATGGCGACACACATTTCAGAAATAGTGAACGATGTTAATGGCTGTCTTAGGACATCCTCGTCCGGTAGGGACAGTCATGAGCCACAGGTGACACCAGACCGTCATCCAGCTACTGATAGAAAACTAAAACAATAACTAAACTAAATAAATTTAGAGTGGGAACATGGAATGTTAGGACATTAAGTGAGCTAGGAAAGTTAAACAATGTTCTAAGAGAAATGGAAATCATGAAAATGAATATACTAGGCATAAGTGAGATGAGATGGAAGGGATCTGGCAAAATTATAACCGACAAACACACAATAATTTATTCTGGAGGGGACACACATGAAAAAGATGTAGGAATAATATTTGATGAAAATGCAGCCAAATCTATGACTGGATACTGGTGCATTTCAGATAGAGTTATAATGGTCAAAATCAAAGGCAAACCAATAGATATAAATATTATACAAGTATATGCACCAACAACAAACAGTAGTGATGAAGATATACACAACTTTTACTATGAAGTTGAAATGGCAATAGCCCAAATTGGATCACAAGAAATAAAAATAATACTGGGGGATTTTAATGCAAAAGTAGGAAAGGGAAAAATAGAGGATATAGTGGGGAATTACGGTTTAGGTACAAGAAATGAAAGAGGAGAGAAACTAATAGAATGGGCAAATATTAATGATATGATAATTGGAAACACATGGTTTAAACACCATAAAAGACGACTATGCACATGGAAAAGCCCTGATATGAAAATACGCAACAAAATTGACTACATACTTATTAATAAAAGATTTAGAAATGCATTAATTAATGTAAAGACAATGCCTGGTGATGACGGTAAACAATGATCATGTACCACTATGTGGACAAATAAAAGTAAGATTAAAGAGGGGGGGGGGGGTGGTTAAAAACTTGAGACTTAATAAAGAGGTTCTGAAAGTAGATAAAGAAATTCAAGACAAATACAGAGTGACTGTGAAAAATAGGTACAATGCAATAGCTAAAATACAGAGTATAGATGAACAATGGGAAATGTTAAGGGACTCCATTAATCAAACTAGCAAAGAAATATTATCGGAGAGAAGCCAAAAAGCTAAGAAAAAATGGATGAATGAAGAAATCTTAAGGCTGATGGACAAAAGGAAACAGAATAAAAAGGACAAACAAGAGTATGCTAAGATAAATAAAGAAATAAGAGATAAATGTGTGAAGGCAAAAGAAAGTTGGTTAAACGAGCAATGCAGAAAAATTGAATTAAATTCCATTAAAGATCAAAAAAGTATGCACAGACAAATCAGCGAGCTCACAGGAAGAAAAATAAGAATAAATACAGGGTGTTTGACATCAAAAACAGGACATATTTTATTGGAGGAAGGTGCTATAATAAAGAGGTGGAATGAGTATACAAGAGAATTATATAATGGAGAAAGGGAAGAATTAACAGAAGAAAGTAACTTAGAAGGCCCACCTATTCTAAAAGAAGAAGTCACCGACGCTATGAAACATATGAAGAAAGGAAAAACAGCTGGGCCAGATGAAATCACAGTAGAAGAATTAGAGGTATTGGGAGAATTTGGGGTAGATATATTAACCAAAATGCTGAATGATATTTACAACAGTGGATATTTACCGAGCGATATGCTGAAATCTGTATTTATAGCAATACCAAAGAGACCAGGAGCACTTGAATGCGAAGATTTTCGTACAATTAACCTCATAAACCATGTCACTAAGCTTCTACTCAGAATTATAATGAGAAGAACAAGAAAGAAAATAAAAATGGAAATTAGTGAAAAACAGTATGGTTTTATGGAAGGAAATGGTACAAACAATGCAATATGTATATTACGAACACTAATAGAAAGATCAATAGAAAAACAGAGAGACATATATTTATGCTTCATAGATTATACTAAGGCATTTGATAAAGTAAAACATGATGAGCTGATTAAAATGTTGGAAGATATCAACATTGATGGGAAAGATTTAAGAATAATAAAGAATATATACTGGAACCAAGTAGCAGCAATTAAAATGGGAAATAAAGAGGGTAGTTACGAACAGATAAAGCTAGGAGTACGACAGGGGTGTGTCTTGTCACCCGATCTCTTCTCCCTGTATAGCGAAGTAATAATGAGAGAGATCAAAGAGACGCCAGGAATACTAATCAGAGGATATAATATAAACAATATACGCTATGCAGATGACACAGTATTGGTAGCGGATAATGCAACAGACCTACAACAATTGTTGGACAGTGTAGTAACAGAGAGTGCACAGAAAGGACTGTCCTTGAATATCAAGAAAACAGTAACAATGGTGATATCAAAGAAAATGGGGACACCAAAATGTGACATAGAAATAGAAGGGGAAATTCTCAACCAAGTGGATAATTTTAAATACCTAGGGGCACTTATAACATCAGATGGAAGATGTACAAAAGAGATTAAGAGCAGAATAGGGCAGGCAAAGACAGAATTTCAGAAATCGAAGAGTATCTTATGCAATAAGTCGCTATAAATGAATATAAGAAAGAGAGTACTAAAATGCAATATAGAACCAGTTTTGCTGTATGGCAGCGAATCTTGGAATGTAAATGAACAAATTAGGAAGAACTTAGAAGCAACAGAGATGTGGTTTTTAAGACGAATGTTGCGAATTCCTTGGACTACCAGAGTAACTAACAACGATTGCCTGAAAGAGGCTAATGAAACTAGAACACTATATACAATAATAAGAAAGAGACAAACATCTTTCTTTGGTCATGTGATGAGAAGAGAGGCATTAGAGAACATCGTGACAACTGGAATGATCGAGGGGAAGAGAGGCAGAGACAGACCAAGGGAAATGATGCTGGACGGACTGAGACGGTGTCATGGAGGAATATCATCAGCAGAGTTGATCCAGAACTCTAAAGACCGAGAACTGTGGAGAGCCATAAACGCCTACGCCAGCCTGCACGGCACTTGATGATGATGAGCAGTTCGGCATGGCGTTTCTCCTACGTAATAGACTGTTTGTCACACACAAATCAACTTTATCAACTTTATTTTAAAAGGGTCACAAATTGGGCACGCAGGCCCGTCTTACATTCGGCCCTTCCAATCACTCATATTACGTTCATCAAGAGCATTATACATTCACATAGGAAGAAAAAAAAACACATTGTGAAATGAATGTTGTAAACATAAACAAGACAAATTACCATGTTATGAGGCCCATCTCCCACCTACCCACACATCACCACACCCACACACACCCTCCATCTACCCACACACACACCCAGGGACACATACATACCCCACCAACCGACCCACCCTCCTCCCACACATCCCCCACCCACACACACTGCCCTCACCTGTTCCCCCAACCCAAACACACTCGCCACCCACACAATCATCGCCCACCAACCCATACATCCCGCTCCCACCCACATACACATTTTAACCCACACACACATCCCCACCCACACATCCTCTCCCCAACCACACCTTCAACCACCCATCCCCCAACCACACCTCCATCGAACACATATTCCCCACCGCCACACACACATCCCCCACCAACCCACACATCGCATATCCACTCACACATCCCCAAACCATACACACACATCCCCACCAACTGACATCTCCCTCACACACACAAACAGACACATCTCGCTAACCACCTATATATCCCCAATCCACTCACATACACCCCACCACCCACACATACATCCTCCACCCACCCACACATGCCCTACCTCACAATATTCCCAACCCACGTACCACACACACATATCCCTCACCCACACATCCCACACCCACATACCACCACACATCCCCACCTACACACCACACACATATCCCCCACCTACATACCACACAATATCTTGAGATATTGCCACCAGGATTGTGATTGAGCAACTAGGATTGTGCATGACGATAAAGGTGATGCAAGTAAACTATAGGCGACTGTGGGTGAGTTGGTCATACGCAGGATGCGAGAACGGTAATGTTGCCGGCAGTGTGTGAAAGCCACGTGTGATGCTGTTCGTCAATAAAATTAATGTCTCACATGATCATCATAAACTGTCAAGATGACTATAAGAGCCAGTAGACTCTTGGCAGACGTGGGACGCGCGTCACGGTAGGTAGAACCCAATTAGAAACGCCTAATAAACAAACTATAATTAACAACAAAAAGAATGAACAATGTTATCTGATTTAGTGCCAAAGGATATTGTATCGCCAAATGTGACCTCCCATTTAGGCAGAAGAACAATATATCAACATAATGGGGGAATTGTAACATTTGTTTCGTTTGATGATATCTTCCTCAATTTCAATGCTCAGTGAATGGAAATTTACATAATAATACTTGTTGATTTTATTGTGTACCACGCCATGGCCGTATCAACGTTTTGTTTGGCACTGAATCAGTTAAGAGCATGGGTGAACTGAGTACAGAGGACGATATGTGGTGAACGATAATATACAGGTGAAAATTAACAAGAATGATGTCACACAATAATATACAACGGTACCATCAAGAATGACATTGAAATGACATTGAATAAAGACATAATGATATTCAAAATGGAAGCATGGCTGAGGAGGAGATTAAGATAATCCAGCTCTCATCCATATTCATGTTCGTGCTGCTATCTGCGCAGACTGCTACAAACACAAAAATATTTGAAAAATAATGGCAATCAGCTGCCAGTATATTATATTATCGGTGGAGGACCGAATCTAAATGCTTAATGCACTATAGTGCCCTCGTAAACATACTCTAATCGACGTTGAAAGAATTTTGTGTGTTTTTAAGAAGTCACATTCTAGTACCGCCAGCTGCAGTAGTAGTCAGTGTTGCAGTCAATCCACTTTTGAGGGCGCATCACTTTCAACCGGCAGCCAAGTAGATCCTGAAGCCTACTGAAGCGGACTGAAGCTTCTATCTGAGTGTAGTGGAGCCAGTCATCTGGAAGGAGTCACCAGGGACATCAGGACTGGATACGAACGAGTTAAGTTGTTTCATGTTGACTTATGTGTGTGTCTAGGTCAATAGTTTAAAGTTTGCAGACACCCTTCCATCGCCCTGTTTACTCATCTTCATCACTTTCTTCTCTTTGGATGGCACGCAGTCGGTGTACATTTGCGTTCATTGTATTGTCCACTGGTCATTGCAATTGTGTATAAGTTCAGAAAAACCTGTTGGTGTTCACTGACCCTCTTGATACACAGGACAAACTGTTGTAATCTCTTAGCACTTTTTTGAGAGAAGGCCAGTGTCGTCTGCATGTGTCTTAATGGACAAAACTGCGTTTCATCTGACCAGTTTTGATGTTTCTCGTCACTTTATCTGACTGTATTTTGCACAGTTTAGTGCGAGAATGCAATCGTCGCCTTATCCCGTTCTCGCAACATACAACATTTACTAGAATCCACACACACACAGAGAGAGAGAGAGAGACAGTGAGAGAGAGAGTGAGAGAGTCATGGCCACTGCCCCAAGCATACGCGCGCAAGCGTGTGTGTGAGTATATATATATATATATATATATATATATATATATATATATATATATATATATATGTATATATATATATATATATATATATATATATATATATATATATATATATATATATATATATATATATATATATATATGCAAGGTCATAGTCAATTGTGTGAAGACAGAAACAAATCACGACAGTGACGTGTGAAGATAGAGACAGACGAAGTCAGGAGCATTTAAAGACAGAGACAGATAAACACAGAGGCATATGCAGGCAGAGAAAGATGAAGATCGAGACATATGAAGACATAATCACATTAAGACATAGTCAGATGAAGACAGAGACAAATAAAGACAGAGACAGATAAAGACAGAGACAGGTAAAGACAGAGACATATAAAGATCGAGTCAGATGAAGACAGAGACAGATGCAAATCGAGACAAATGAAGATCCAGACAGATGAAGATCGAGACAGATGACAGAGGCAGTGAAAGACATACATTGATAAAGACAGAGGCAAATGTAGATCGAGGTACAAGAAGACAGAGACAGATTAAGGCACAGACATATGAAAACATAATCACATGAAGACAGAGACCGTTAAAGACAGAGACAGATGAAGTCAGAGACAGATGAAGACAGAGAGAGGCAAAGACAGAAACAGAAGAAAACATAGGTGCATGATGACACGGACAGATGAAGACTGAGACAGATGAAAACAGACAAATGAAGACTGTGACAGATTAAGACATAGACATATGAAGACATAATTACATGAAGACAAAGACAGTTGAAAACAGAAACAGGTGAAATCAGACACAGATGAAGACAGAGACACATGCATAAACAGCTGAGCAACTCACTATAGTTTAAGCGATGCCAAGTTCATCTAACTGTATGGAGGAATTGAGAGTCGTGATCACCAATGCCTGTACTAGACCAAGCAGCAGAAGAAGAAGAGGAAGACAGCGTGCACCAAGCTGTGTCACCACAACAGCGTCACAATAATTACCGAACACACTACTCGCTAACGCAGTTGGATTTGAACACAGGTTATTACCCCTTGCTGTGATGACTGTTTACAGATGGGCCAATCGACAAAGAAGACGAATGGCTTGACACGTTCGAAGGTATGTTCACAGTCTTGTTGTCCTTGGAAATCGTTAGCGGTGAAAGACTTGATGGTGTTAGCGTCGAAAGTCCCGGATCTGTGTGGAATAGATGTATGAAGTTTGCAGCTTACAACGCCTACACGTGTAATTATTTCATGTGTGTCTAATGACTGTTTATTCCTTACATATTTATTGTATGTATAATTGCAACTGACTATTGTATGCAATATTGTAAATGACTATTGGATTCACGATTGTAACTGCCAACTGTATCCACTGTTGTAACCGACTATTGTATTCACTATTGTAACCGACTATTGTATTCAAAATTGTAACTGACTATTGTATTCACTATTGTAACTAATGGTGTATTTACAAATGACACTGCCTAGTATATTCACTATTGTATTCACTATTGTCGTCAAGATTGTAACTGTTCACTGTATCAATTGTTGTAACTGACTATTGTATTCATTAGTAGAATTACTATTGTAAGTAACATGTGTATCCACTGTTGTATCCGACTGTTAGTTAGTTAGTTAGTTAGTTAGTTAGTTAGTTAGTTAGTCGAGGTTCCAACTTCACGGCAACGGGTCGTCCCCATTATGCTCCATTCCCGTGCAAGCGAAAATCACACAAAATGCTCCCCACTGTCCAATGTGAAAAGTGGAATAGACGGGAGTCTCGGCAATCCAACAAGCCCGCACAGGTACAATGTGCATAAAGCCGCAGTCAGAATGTCAACACAAAATGTATCCACGAATACCACAGTCCATCGTCGATGGGCAAGGCAGTCACCCAGAAAGACCTAATTGACCCGGGTTTCCTCACATGGCTCGGTCTCTTACCGCAGGGCGACCCGCCGAAAGTGTCACACAAAGCACGAACTCCGCAGCTTCAGCGCCGACTCCCAGGAGTCTCCCGAAATATGCACTCGTGAACCGAAAGCGCAAAAGAGTGAATTCAGCAACCGCCGGTAACCATTGTTCCAAACATGCAGTTCACTGTACATGACAGATGTAAAAGCATTCCACGCGAATCTCACAGCTCACGGTGTCGCCCACGCACTCACTCAGTAGCAGAGTGACGGAACCATCCGACTATCCGACTATTGTATCTGAATAAGGAATTCACTAATGTAACTGACTACTGTTTTCCCTGTTGTAACTGACTAATGTATTACATTTTGTAACTCACTATTGTATCAACTGGTGTAACTGACTATTCTATAAACTTGTCTAACTGACTATTGTATCCGATGTTGTAACTCGCTTTTGAAACCACTGTTGTAACTGACTTTAATATTCACTATTGTATTACATATTGTATTCACTATTGGAACTAAAATGCATATTTACGATTGTAACTGACTATGATATTCACTATCATAACTAACTATAGTATTCACTATTGTATCCGCTATTGTAACTGACTATTGTAGTTAATATTGTAACTGACTATTACATTCATTATTATAAGTAGCTATTGAATGAACCCGTGTAACTGACTATATATTCACTATTTTAAGTGACTTTTGTTTGCGCTTTTAAACCGACTATTATATTGCACTATTGTAGGTGACTAGTGTATGCACCCTTGTAATTGAATGTTGTGTTCTCTGTTGTAGCTGATTGTAGCATTCAGTATTCACTGTTGGATTCCCTAGATAATTCACTATTGTAATTAGCTGTAATATTCACTGTCGTAACTGGCTATTGTATTTACTGTTGTAACTATTAATTTCAACATTGTTACTGACTAGTTGATTAAACATTGAATTCACTGTTGTAACTGACTATTGTATTCGCTGTTGTTACGGACTATGGATTCATTGTTGTAACTAACTACTGTATTCACTATTGTGTTTACTCTTGTAACTGGCTATTGTATCAACAGTTGCAACTATCTATTGTATTCACTGTTGTGTTTACTATTGTAACTGACTATTGTATCCACTGTTTTAACTGACTATTGTATCCACTGTTTTAACTGACTATTATATTCTCTATTGCACTCACTATAGAAACTGACTATTGTATCTACTATTGTAGGTGACTATGTTATTCTCTGTTACATTCACTATAGAAACTTATTATTGTAGCTACTATTGTAAGTTACTATGTTATTCTCTGTTACATTCACTATAGAAACTGACTAGTGTATCCACTGTTGTAACTGATTATTGTATTCTCTATTACATTCACTATAGTACATGACTATTGTATTCACTGTTGTAATTAACTATTGTAGCCACTATTGTGTTTACTCTTGTAACTTACTATTGTATCCACTGTTTTAACTAACTAATTTATTCTCTATTGCATTCGCTATAGAAACTGATTAGTGCATCCAGATTTAAAACTGACTATGTTAATCTCTATTGTGTTTACTCTTGTAACAGGCTAATGTATCCACTGTTGTAAGCGACTATTTTATTCTCTATTACATTTACTATATCAGTTATCAGTTAATCAGTTGGGGTTTCTTCATTGCACTCCGGACATGTCCATAGGTTCTCAGATCCTCCCCCAGCATATGCATCAGCGTCCGGTGGCTATTAGTGCCAGTTCTGTGTTGGCTGACGAGGCACCTCGTTTTCCCGAAGTACATCTCGCGTCTGGCTGTGCCAATTCTTACTCTCAAGACTTTCATCCTGGACAGCGATGTGGATTCACTGATGTCAAAGTCCTCTGGTCTCGCCATATATTTAAAGACGGTAATAACATCGGGACTATCCATGGGCTGGCCATCTACAGGGGGTGCAGAGCCAGCCAGTTTATCAGCTCGTTTATTTCTCTCGACTCCCGCATGTCCCGGGACGAAGATGAAGGTGACTTTACGGACAAAAGACTTCCGCAGCGACTCAGTCCACTGTCTACGTAAAGATCCAGCTTCGACCTTCTGAGTCATGCTCATTGAATCACTTAGTACACACACGTTGGTATAATGCTATGATTCCAGCCATATGAAAGCCTGTGTAACTGCCATCACCTCCATCGACATTACTATGCGTGGTCATAGAGTGGACAATACTGGATTCTTGTACGGATCAACCCGCTGAAAGGGCTGTAAATTCCCATGCACTTCTCTGCCACTTTACAGAAGATCCATCAGTATAGATGAGCACTTCGGGGCTATCTGAGTGTTCATAGATGAGCGCGTTGACCTCTGCATTGACAGCGGCAGCGTTCTGCACTCTGCACCGTCTGTCGAGTGTGATAATGCAGGAGAACGTGCACTTAAAAGCTGGAGGCACCGGCACCCATTCCTTGCGGGGTTTATACTTGTAAGACTGCAGACTTGTCTTCCGCCCGACTCATCCATGATTTGCACCTCTTTAGCCTGTCGCCCTTTTCTCTGAATATAGCGTCATGCACAGATGCTGCTTATCTGCACTTATTTTTAAGTATGCACGAGCTCTCCAGATCTTGATCCTGTGGTTCATTGTCGGGAAGTTAAGGAGGTATCTCATTGCTACACAGTCTTCCAATCTGTGTAGGGCTGACAGTGAGGATGGTCAGGGCATACTCGATGGGTGAAAGCACCAGTCCTTGGAACATAAGTATTAGCAGTCTTTGCTCGATATTGGCAGTCGCCATGACTCTCATTGCTGACAAACCTTTTCGAGCTTTCATTATAGTTAGTTAGTTAGTTAGTCGACAGATCATCCTCGTTGCACATCGAACCATTCAGTCCATAAGTGCTCGGATCCCCTCCTCATCAAATCCCGCAGCGTGTAGCGGCTTACGACGCCAGTTCTGTGTTGGTTTATCAATCTTCTTTGGCTTCCTGCGTAGTGTTCTTGTTTGGCCACCCCTCTTTTAATTTGCTGCTCCCGCAGTCTGGCCATTGATGTAGATTCACAGTCATCACATGGTTCTCGCAAAAGTCTCACTTCTCGCAGAGCATTCAGAATGTCAGCCTGGTCCATGGCGCGTCCACCCTCCACAGTAGCCTCACCTGCGAGCTTGTCAGCCCGCTCATTTCCTTGTACTCCTGCATGACCTGGCACGAAGATGAAACTAATCTTTGCCAGCCGAGACCGCTTCAGAGGCAGCAACCATTCTCTTCGGATCGACCCCTCCTCTATCCTCTTGATCATGTTCATTGAGTCGCTAAGGAAACAAGCCCTAGTGAATGTCTGTGTCTCGAGCCATGTTATTGCTTTACTTACTGCCATGACTTCCATGGTCAGGCTACTTGTGGTTTCAGTGAAAGCACCAGAGTCCTCCTTCACAATTCTCCATCCGGCCCGAGCTGTAAAGGCCCATGAGCTTCTCACATGTCGGACGACCGACACATCTGTGTAGATGACCGCGTCACCGTCTAGCGAATTCTCGAAAATCAACGCTTGTACTTCAGCCTCAACAGCAGCCGGATTTTCTTGTCTGCATTTTCTATCTAGTTGGATGCAAACTGAAAAGGATGTGCAGAAGTCTGTTGGCACTTGCACCCACTCCTCGCCAGGTTCTAAGTCCTCAAGTGAACACACCTGTTGAAGAATGTCTTCGGCTTGACCCATCCACGACCGTCCTCTTTTTAACCTGCTGCCCTTCACCTTCCTAATTTCACTATGCAGTGGATGTTGTGTGTTTGCGTTAATTCTGAGGTAGGCGCGTGCCCTGCAAACTTGTATTCTCTCTTCAATGGTTGGAAAATCAAGAAGGTAGCGCATCGCCCTGCATGCTGTATCTCTTGTGCATCCAAGAATAATGCGCATAGCTTCATTCTGTATCCTTTCCATCCTTTCTATCTGCTTATGGCTGAGAGTCAGGATTGCCATCGCATACTCCCAAACAGACATGACCAGCCCCTCGTACAGAAGACATAGATGGCGCTGCTCACAGTTTGCTGAAGCCATCACCCGCATCGCTGCCAAACCCCGCTTGGCCATTGTTATCACCTGGTCTATGTATACGGTGCCAATCACTGAACAACAGTTGGACGGGAGGGGTCGGAGCTTTCATTATGACATAATCGAAATGATCACTGAAAGACAGGCTACGATCAAGCCTCACGCCAAGATATGTCATTGTCTGGGTTCTACTCAAATTGCTCCCATCCATTCTTACTGCCGGTAGGTCTGTGTTCATAATATGGTTGTTTAGGGAGAACCATGTAACCGATGCCTTTGCAAGGTTGACAAGTGCACCGGAAACAGCACACCATAACGAAATTAGATCTAGTTTGCCCTGCATATCATTGGCAACCGCCTGTCTATCTCGACCCTGTCAATACACGAGAATGTCGTCAGCAAATGACAGAGTCCTACCTATCCCGTCCAACTGTTGTTCGGTGATTGGCACCATATACACGTTGAATAGTACTGGTGACAGTGGTGAGCCCTGCGGCAATTCTGGACATATCGTTATCGGCCCAGAAGACCAACTCCCGCATCTTAGCACCACCTTCCTTTGGAGCAGAACTGCAGCTATCCATCGTACAAGGTGAGGGTGCACTTTCAGTCTGAGGAGGATTTGCATCAAATGCTCGAAGAATACTCTATTATATGCGTCCTCTAAGTCTATGGCGGCCGCACATGTCTCTTCTATGATCTGAAATCCTTCGTAAACATCTTGAGCAAAGACCGCTGCATTCAGCCATGAATTTTTGTTACGTCTGTATCCTCCAAGTGTGGGCGGGAAGCAGCTGAGTTGTTCAAAGTCACAAGTAAGTCTGTGTGCTACAATTTTCTCCAGTAGCTTGCTAGCAGTGTTCTGCATCGTAATGATTCTGTAGCCGCTTATCTTGGAATGGTCTTTGTTCGGTTTTGGCAGCGGCAGCAAGTAGCTGTGTAGTCATCACTCTTTGATCCACCATACTATGTATATGTACAATTTTTTTCTAATTTTTTTTTTTACACTTTTTATGAGAATGCTCACGACAGTCGTCAGTGTTTGTGTATGTGTAAAGTGTAGGAGATTGTTCATACTAGTGTAAGTGATTATGTAAGGCATCAAGTCTAGAGGTGAGAAAGTAGGTAGGGTGAGGTAGGGGACGTATGTGTGCCGGGGATGCGTGTGTAATGGATGTATGTGTGGAGGGTGTGTGTGTAGGGAATAAGTGTGGGGGTTGGGGATGGGTGGGTGGGGAATGTGTGTGGGTGGGGGTTGCGGCTGTGATTGAGGGATGTGCCGGTAGGTGGGGATGTATGGGTAGGTGAGGAGATGTGTGGGGGATGTGTGGGTGGGTGATGTGTGGTGGGTGGGAGATATGTGTGTGGGTGGGGGTTGCGGCTGTGATTGAGGGATGTGCCGGTAGGTGGGGATGTATGGGTAGGTGAGGAGATGTGTGGGGGATGTGTGGGTGGGTGATGTGTGGTGGGTGGGAGATATGTGTGGGTGAGGGATATGTGTGTGGGGGATGTTGGGTGGATGATAGGAAGTGTGTAGGTGTTGGTGGGTGGGGGGGTTGTGTGGATTCGTGGGTGGGGAATATGTGTGTGGGTAGGTGGGTGCGAGGTGTGAGCGGTTGGGGGATGAGTGTTTGGCTGGGTGGTTTGAGGTGTGTGGATATGGCTGGGTGGGTGGGTGGATGGGTGGGTGTGTATAGGCTGGGGGATGGGTGTGTTTGCGGGGAGATATGAGTTAGGGGGATGTGTGTTAATAGGCAAGGGTGAGTTGGTGGGCGTTTGGGTGGGGGTGTATGTGGATGAGTGGGGTGAGTGGATGGGGTTGGTGTGGGGAATGTGTGTGGGTAAGTGGGGATGTGTATGGCTGGGTTAGGCTGTGTGTGGGTGGATGAGTGGGTATGTGGGAGGGTGGGGTGGGTGAGGTGTATGTGAGTGGGGTGTGTGTGTGGTTGGTGGATGAGTATTTGGCTGGGTGGTTGGAGGTGTGTGGATATGGTTGGGTTGGTATGCGTAGGCTGGCGGATGGGTGTGTTGTGGGGAGATGTGTGTGCGGGGGATGTGTGTTAATAGGGAAGGATGGGTTGGTGGGTGTTTGGGTAGGGGTATGTGTGGGTGAGTGGCTGTATGGATGGGGTGTGTGTGGGGGATGTGTGTGTGTGTGTGTGTGTGAGTGGGGTGTATAAGCCTGGGTGAGGCTGTATGTGGGTGGGTGGGGTGTATATGTGGGAGGCTGGGGTGGGTGGGGACGTGTGCGGGAGGGGGATGTGTGTAGGTGGAATAATGGTGTGTGTATATGGGTGGGTGATATGTGTGGGTGGGTGAGGTGTGGGTGGGAAGGTGGGGGTTGTATGTGGATGGATGGGGATGTGTGTTGGTGGGTTTGGGTGTATGTGGGTGGAATGAGGTTGTGTGGGTGGGTGATGGGTTGTTTCATAACATTGTAATATGCATTGTTTACTTTTACAACATTCATTTGACAATGCATGTTCCTATGTGAATGCATCATGCACTATTGATGAATGAAAGATGAGTGATTGGAAGGGCCGAATGTAAGACGGGCCTGCGTGCCCAATTTGTAACCCTTTTAAAATAAAGTTGAATTGAATTGTATTTATCTGACCCCTCTGGATACTGGTGTTGAATTCTCTGGCCAGTTCTTCCATGTCATCATCTGACATCACCATATCGGATGCCGCCTGGGCCTTGGGCAGTGTTAGGTAATTTCTTGAGCATCGCACGTATTGTCTCAGCTGTGATTATGAATTCTTCGTCTGTCCCGTCCCCTCGCACAAATGAGAGAGTGTCGTTGTGGTTCTCTGTTTGGCGGGCTCGTCTTTCTGGTCAGTCTGCTCTATGTAGCGTCAAGAAGGGCCCTACCTTTATCCACATCCGACTTTTTCCATGCGAGGTATGGCGTTGAAAGTCTGGAATGCCCCTACGTTGTGCAGCACCGTTTATGCTCTTGTGGAGGCGCCAGAATGTCATAAGAGATCGCTCGGAGCACACCTTCTTGCAGAACTCGTCCAATTTCTCGGCCTTGGCCTGTTTGGCACAGGATTTGAATAAAGTCATAGTCCTATGGACCTCAGTCTTCAGGTTCGACAACTCAACATGTGGTATGTTAGCCTTTCTGGCTTTTTGCCAGTCTTTGACAGCCTGCCTCTTTCCCAGCCATGCCTTCTCGACCTCTCCATTCCACCATGGTGGCTGCAACCATCTTTCTTGTCTCCTCCGTGAGGAAGTTAGTTTTCTTCTTCTGATCTTGCTTATGACATCTTGACCAGTGTTGTCATACGGGAAGGCATTTGTACTGTTTCTTGGACTCCTGGTCCAGTCTTTCTCGATCAGGATGATACAAGGGTAGTGGTCACTGTCATGGTATCCCAGTGTGCCCCACCGGCACTTTGGCGCTTTGGTGAGCGACACCAGGGCCATGTCAATGACGCTGTCAGAGTCACCTGGTCGAGTGGCTATTCTAGTGACCTTCCCATCATTCAGACAGACTAGCGCAGCAGATGCCAGGGCGTCCTCCCGATCTTCTCCCTGTCTATTGATGATGCTAGTCCCCTATTGACGGACTCTGGCATTGAAGTCCCCACAGTAGATGATATGCCTTTCATCCATATCGAACACACTCTGCCATTGTCGCACGTCAACCTTCCCATTAAGCGCATGAACTTTCACGATTACAAGCTGCACTGGCGTCATTTATCTTAATGCCAGCACTTGCAGAGCATCACTGTTCTAGGCGGACATATCTATCTCAGACACCAGTATGTTGTCGCGGACCAGAATGGCCTGTCCGAGGTGCCGCCTGTTAAAGAAGCCCTGAAACCCCGCGACACTAACTGTTCCGTCGCCGAGCTGTGTTTCTTGTAAGACTACAATATCGTTTCCGTAGATTAGTTGTTCAAGAATGGGTCGGCTTTTACTAAATGATGCACAATTCCAGTACAGTACTCGAACTTGTCCAATGCCCAATCTGTCACATTTTAATCACCTTCTGCGTGCGCCTGCCCTCTTACCACGCTGTGTCCTTGCCGGTCGTCTGGTCGTCATGTTAGGCTTAACTATCACCACTGGGCGCCGATGATACGGCGAAGGGAGTCCGGGCGCGCGTGCACAAACTCCGTTGCACGGTCCGAACTCAATTTAACCTCGAAAACACACGTAATCCATCAACATTTCGGAGAAAAAACACGTTCCGTTGTACGGAACGAAGAAATGTGCCACCATCTTGTCCCAATGGAACTCACTCTCTTCCTACAATCACTATAGAAACTGATTGTATCCACTCTTGAAACTGACTATTTTATTCTTTTTTTGCATTCACTATAGAAACTGTCTATTGTATCCACTGTTGTAACTAACTATTGTATTCACTATTGTGTTTACTCTTCTGACTATTGCATCGACTGTTGTAACTATTTTGTTCTCTATTCCATTCACTATAGAACTGACTAGTGTATCCTGATTTGTAACTGACTATTGCATTCACTATTGTGTTTACTATTGTAACTGACTATTCTATCCACTGTTGTAAATGACTATTTTATTATCTATTCCATTCACTATGGAAACTGACTATTGTATCCACTCTTGTAAGAAACTATTGTATTCACTATTGTGTTTACTCTTGTAACTGACTATTGTAACCACTGTTGTAACTGACTTTTTTATTCTCTATTACATTCACTATAGAAACTGACTAGTGATCCACTCTTAAAACTGACTATTATATACACGGTTGTAACTTTATATTGCATCCACTGTCTTTACTGACTATTGTATCCACTGTTATAGTTGAACAGTGTATCCACAGGTGTAACTGACTATTGTAAACACTGTTCTAACTGACTATTGCAAACACTATAGTAACTGAGTATTGTATTCACTTGTGTGTTCACTATTAAAAATGACTAGTGTATTCACTGTTGTAAATGACTATTGTATCCACTGTTGCAACTGACTATTGTATTCACTTTTGGAACTGACCATAGTATTCACTGTTGTAATTGAATATTGTATCAACTATCGAAGCCGACTAGCGTATCCAAGACGCAATAGATTGCAATAATCAACATGGTTAGGAGATGGGTCGGTCGTCCGACATGAGAAGCTCATGGGCCTTTACAGCTCGGGCCGGAGGGAGAATTGTGAAGGAGGACTCTGGTGCTTTCACTGAAACCACAAGTAGCCTGACCATGGAAGTCATGGCAGTAAGTAAAGCAATAACACGGCTCGAGACACAGACATTCACTAGGGCTTGTTTCCTTAGCGACTCAATGAACATGATCAAGAGGATAGAGGAGGGGTCGATCCGAAGAGAATGGTTGCTGCCTCTGGAGCGGTCTCGACTGGCAAAGATTAGTTTCATCTTCGTGCCAGGTCATGCAGGAGTACAAGGAAATGAGCGGGCTGACAAGCTCGCAGGTGAGGCTACTGTGGAGGGCGGACGCGCCATGGACCAGGCCGACATTCTGAATGCTCTACGAGAAGTAAGACTTTTGCGAGAACCAAGTGATGACTGTGAATCTACAACAATGACCAGACTGCGAGAGCAGCAAATTAAAAGAGGGGTGGCCAAACAAGAACACTACGCAGGAAGCCAAAGAAGATTGATAAACCAACACAGAACTGGCGTCGTTAGCCGCTACACATTGCGGGATTTGCTGAGGAGGGGATCCGAGCACTTATGGACTGAATGGTTCGATGTGCAATGAGGATGATCTGTCGACTAACTAACTAACTAACATGGTTAGGATTCTGAAGACTGATGAATTGTGGAACAGCTATACAAAGTCCGTTTCCGACTTCACTGTAAGATCAATCTCCTGGTATTTCAAGAGTTTTCATCAGCTGTGATATGGGTCAGTACAGGCCACAACTACTACTCTACATTTAGCCTACCAAGTTCAGACATCCAGAAGCAATAACAACTTCTACCTGACCTGAGCAGATACAGCTCTAACGAGGATATCAATACTTTTTCGGTCCTGCAGGTGTTACTTCAGCTCATAACTCGAGAACCACCTTTTCCGAGGTAAACAAGAATGACTTTCCAAGCCAGGACACAGAATTCAGATGAGTACATTTAATTTTAATTAGTTTAATAATTTAATATTGTCATAGTGTGTTTCATGTAGTTTTGTGTTGGTTTGTATTGGTGTGTCCTGTGCTGACGAAGGCTTTGGCCGCAACGTCCAATTTGTCTCTTGTAGTCGTGTTTTAGTAAAGCTCACAATCTACTTCTCGTTTATTTTGGGTGATCCATTCATTGCCTTTTCCGAGGTAATTACGTTCAGTAATCCGCCCACTGTCCTCTCACTGTTCTGCCCGCATGTTATCTCTGCAATTCCTGAATAATTTGGTTAATTTAAATTGTATCTATCACCGATATTGAATGTACCTAATCATCGATCATTAATTCTTATTAAGTTAAATCTTATTTAATCTTATTATTTCATTACAATTGAACAATACATTTTGAGGAATACTAAGTCGCAGGGACAATTGATCGCAAATGATAGAAAGAGGCAATCATCATTATTTGTCACATTATGAGGGGAGAAAAAACAAAGGACCATGCTATAACAACTGGAAAGAGAGATAGAGGAAGACAGCGAGAGAACATTACTGACGGTCTTGAGGAAATCAACATCCACAAACTATCGACATTTTCCAGTTTTTAATCGTCTCATAATGTAGCCAAACCATGAAGACTGTGTCTGATCTTTGTGATAATTTGTCTTTATGACACAGTTTGCTTCAAGATTTCAGATTACTAATTTTGGTTGCCCTATGAATTCCCAACTGTCGACTGTCATTTACTGACAATATAGTACCTTGCGGTGTCTGGCAAAGGGGTCTTTGAGCCTGAGGAATTAAGGCCCCGTGACTAGTGCAGTCAAAGCGAACTATGCAGATTAGGATTTTCTAGCCACTCGACCAGCCTCTCCGCCTGAATTCCCAACATGCTTCTACAAAACTACATTTCCAGTTCATCCAGGTATTTATTTCGCCTGTTTACAAATGTCCACGATATGTAGCCATATTCTAGACCTAGTTCTATGTTGCATATCATATGACGTGAATTGAAGAATCATATTTCATCTGAAATATCACATATATCTCGGATATTGTCTGAATGTGGAGCATTTCACCTACCCCCTCACCACCACCACCCCCAACCCCAACCAACACTATAATCACAGATTCAGAATAAATTATGCCTGCACAAAGCTGGTTTTCAACATCTAATGGCTGGGCATCAACACATATAGTGTACTCGTCAATGTTTCGTTGATTGCAATACACAAGTCTTCTGTCTTTGTAAAAGTTATGGTTGCATGTTAGTATAGATTTAATCTATAAGGTAGTTAATGAAATACAAACTTCATGTCAAAGTTTCCTGTGAGGTTGTATTGCTTCAAGTAGATAATATCACCTTCTTCTCGTGTCACAACCACAATCACAGCTCGCCGCAGCACCCCTTCAGTGGTCTTTTCAAAGTATATGACTGGCACCTGGGACAAATGTGACAATTACTCTTATATTTCACAATCATGCTGTCGGGCAGACAGACAGACAGACAGACAGACAGACAGACAGACAGGACAGACAGACAGACAGACAGACAGACAGACAGGACAGACAGACAGACAGACAGACAGACAGACAGACAGACAGACAGACAGACAGACAGACAGACAGACAGACAGACAGACAGACAGACAGACAGATTATATCTTCAAAGTTTTAAGAATTGTGCACGATATTCTGTCCTTCTTATCTTTGTTTTTTTTTAAATTATAATTTCCTGCACTATTTGAGATTTGTGTTGAGAGTACTGATAAAAGCGGAGCTGTGTATTAAGAGCTATGTAATCAGAGCTGTATTAAGAGCTTTGTACCGAGATATGTGATACGAGCTGCGAACTCAGAACTGTGATGAGAACGACCAAATGAACGAACAAACAAACTAACGAAAGTAACTTTCAAAGAGTCACAACTTGTACACGCAGGCCCGTCATGCATTCGGTCCTTCCAATCACTCATCTTTCGTACACCAATTATCTGTTGTGCTTGTTACATTTAAATAGGGAAATATTGTCCAATGAAATTTGTGAACATTAACAATGCATATTACCATATTCTGAAACAGGTAGGTAGCCACACACACACACACACACACACACACACACACACACACACACACACACACACACGCACACACACACACGCATACACACACACGCATGCATGCACGCACGCACGTACGCACATATGTATAAAACCATACGTATACACCTGCATACACACCTTCACATACACACACTCCCTCGCATACACATATTCTAACTTACAAGCACAACCTCACTAACAAAAGTTCACTTATACATACAACATACTCTCTCTATATCTCCCTCTCTCTCTCACTCTCTCTCCATCTCTGTCTGTCTGTCTGTCTGTCTGTCTGTCTGTCTGTCTGTCTGTCTGTCTTCTGTCTCTCTCTCTCTCTCTCTCTCTCTCTCTCTCTCTCTCTCTCTCTCTCTCTCTCTCTTTCTGTGTCTCTTCTGAGAGCTGTGATGGTAGATGTGTACGAGAGCTGTATATTGAAGACAGTTATGAGAGCTGTGTATCGAGAGCTGTGTATTGAGAGCTGTGAATGGAAAGCTGTGTATTGTAATATTTTCTGTAGTTGAAAATGTAGGCCTTCAGTGTGAGTAGACTTACCTTCGACAGTGCAGGTGCGAATACAGGCTGCATTCTTTCTTCGACTGAGGTACGGCTAACACCATCTTTCTCCACCTGCTTCCTGTCATTGAAGTTGCCATTGAAGACACAGTAAAACTCGGCCAGGTTCTGCGACAGCTCTGGATTAAAGGCATAGACACATGTTAGTTAGATAGTTAGTTGACAGATCATCCTCATTGCACATCGTACCATTCAGTCCATAAGTGCTCGGATCCCCTCCTCAGCAAATCCCGCAGCGTGTAGCGGCTAACGACACCAGTTCTGTGGTGGTTTATCAATCTTCTTTGGCTTCCTGCATAGTGTTCTTTTGATTTGCTGTTTTCGCAGTCTGGCCATGGTTGTAAATTCTCTGTCATCACTTGGTTCTCGCACAAGTCTTACTTCTAGTAGAGCATTCAGAATGTCAGTCCTCGTCCATGGCACGTCCTCCCTCCACCTTAACCATACCTGCGAGCTTGTCATCCCCCTCATTTCCTTGTACTCCCGCATGCCCTGGCACGAAGATGAAACTAATCTTTGTCACATCCAGACCACTCTCTTCGGATCCACCCCATCACCATCCTCTTGAGCATCTCACTGAGTCACTAAGGAAACATGCCCTATTGAATGTCTGTGTCTCGAGCCATGGTATTGCTTTATTTACTGCAATGGCTTCCATAGTAAGGCTCCTTGTGGTCTCAACAAAAGCACCAGTCTTCCTTCACAATTCTCCCTCCGGCACGAGCCTTAAAGGCCCATGAGCTTCTCACGTGTCGTACGGTCGACCCATCTGTGTAGATTGCAGCACCACCGTCTAACGAATTCTCGAAAATCAACGCTTGTACTTCCGCCACACAGCAGCTGGAGTTTCTTGTCTGAATTTTCTGTCTAGTTGGATGCAAACTGAAAAAGACGTACAGAAATCTGTTGGCACTTGTACCACTCCTCGCCAGGTTCTAAGTCCTCCAGTGAACACATCTGTTGAAGAATGTCTTCGGCTTGACACATCCACGACCTTCCTCTTTTTAACCTGCTGCCCTTCACCTTCTTAATTTCACTATGCAGTGGATGTTGTGTTTTTGCGTTAGCTCTGAGGTAGGCACTTGCTCTGTAAATTTGTAGTCTGTCTTCAATGGTCGGAAAGTCAAGAAGGTAGCACATCGCCCTGCATGCTGTATCTCTTGTACATCCAAGAATAATGCGCACAGCTTCGTTTTGTATCCTTTCCATCCTTTCTATCTGCTTACTTCTGAGAGTCAGGAATACCATCGCATACTCAAAAACAGACATGACCAGCCCCTCATACAGGAGGCATAGATGACGCTGCTCACAGTTTACTGCTGCCATCATCCACTTCGCAGCCAAACCCCGCTTGGTCTTTGTTGAGATATCAGAGTTGTGTAACGGAAATCATTCGGTCCGCCTCGGGATTTTTCTATAAGGTGAATTGTCCGTTGAGACATCGGGCATTCGGGTGGAAATTGACTGGTCAAAGAGAAAGAACCTAGTAAATTGACACAACCTGACCAGAGCCGTTGCTCGTCCTTGAAGAAGATTCCAGAACTTGGGTGGCGGAACCGGTGGTCAGACACTACAGCCTGCGCATGTCTGACGCAGCCGCAGTCGATCGCCCAAGACAAACAGTTCAGTTGGGAACGAAGGTTGCTGGAAGGCAGTCGACATCTTGTCCAGTGCTAAGTGATGGAGAGCGGACGCCAAGTGTCTTGACAGGTGTTGAAGAGCCCTGACATCATGTCCCGTTGCAGTGACAAAGGCTGCCCTTTTCACAGTAGTGCTGTTTTGTTGAAGGTACCTGTATAACCTTTTTGTTTTAGTACGGTGTCGGAGATTCGAATTGTGAAATTGCACTGACGCGTGTACTGACAGTCGCGAGGGAGTACGTCAGATGTGAACATTTGTAGGCTTGTGTTGCGCCTGTAATTTAAGCCTGTTACAACCGCGTGTTACCATCGTTGTACGTTAAAGATATTTCGTAGCTTAGCAGCGTGCGGCTTATTTATAGTCAGTGTAGATCTGACAAATTGGGCTCAGGGAAACAAGACCTGTAATTTGAGTTCACTCATGGCCGACTTCATAACATCGAGCGTCGGCATGTCCGGCGTGGCCGTTACCCGAAGAGCTACCGGACGTAGATTAAAGAGTCGCATCGGATATATCGAGTAATATATCGATGAACTCGGGCGAGTTACACAAATCGATTACACCGGTCGGCAGAAACCGCAGATGTCGTCTCAAGGTCGTACCGGAAGTCGAACTTCGTGTCACATGGTGGTGCGACCACAGACTTCCTTCTTGGCTTTCCTCACATCTGTCTTTTAATTGATATCCCTCGACGGAATACCAGCTTAATATATAGTGGATTCCTGAGAGGGGGACAATGGGGAAAAGGACCGTTGTGGCACAATTGTTCATATGGAACAGGATACCGTTCTAAATGCCCCGACGTGGGACCAGGTTTGGGGTAACGGGGTGGGGATTTCTGCTACAGGGGGATCACCCTGTATATTTAATTTGATCTAGTGGATTGTACCTACGGCATGGTACGACATCAGCTTTGGCGAATAACCGGAAGGGGGTTTAGGAAGTACTGCCATCGGCCCTCCTCCAGGGCCCTTCTGTCTATAAGTACAACTAACCCACTAACCATATATGTTATAAAGCAGTGTTTCAGCATCGCACCATCTCTCAGACACTAACCTTGGCCCAGCCCTACGTTCGTCTGGGAAAGAGGATGCAGGTGGACGGCTTCCGCTTCTCCTCCTCCTTCTTCGTCTTCTTCGTCTTCTTCTTCATCTTCTTCATCTTCTTCTTCTTCTTCTTCTTCTTCTTCTTCTTCTTCTTCTTCTTCTTCTTCTTCTTCTTCTTCTTCTTCTTCTTCTTCTCTTCTTCTTCTTCTTCTTCTTCTTCTTCTCTTCTTCTTCTTCTTCTTCTTCTTCTTCTTCTTCTTCTTCTTCTTCTTCTTCTTCTTGGGGAAATGTGTGTGGGTGGGGAATCAGTGGGTGTGTGGCGGCATGTATGTTTGCCTGGGTCTGTATGAGTGCGTGGAGGTATGTGTGGGTGGGTGGCGGAGATTTGGTGGGTGGGGGATGTGTTGGTGACTGCGGGATATGAGGGTGGATGGGGGATGTGTCTCACAACATTGCAATATGCACTGTTTATGTTTACAACTTTCATTTGATAATGTTTTTTTTTTGTTTTCTCATGTGAATGTATCATGCGTAATATGCATTGATTATGCTTACAAAATCCATTTGACAATGTTTTTTCCCCTACGTTAATGTAACATGCACATTTGATGAATGAAAGATGAGTGATTGAAACGGCCGAATGTAAGACGGGCCTGCGGGCCCAATTTGTTACCCTTTTAAAATAAAGTTTGTTCGTTCGTTCGTTCTAGGTCCAGTCTGTCCTCGACCTTTAGAGCAGCCAATGAAGGAGTACGGCCCTTAGTGGAAGTGTCCACACGTCTGAGTAAGGGGGACTTAAGTGTATCTGCTGTGGGTAAGTCTGATTCATGGTGCTCTCATTGAGTGTTGTCCTCCCCAGGTTCTACCTTGATGAGAGCAGAGCGACGATCTGGTGACGAGTCCAGTGATCCGGACTCTGGCGAGTGCCGGAGTTAGCAGCTTGTAAGTCCACCACCACAGCGAGAGGTACTTACCACCGAGAGGTACGTCTCAGTATGGGGCCCAGCTAACTCATCACTCACTTCACGTCTGATATGCCGGGTTGTTAGCCATGACAGCACCATATTGCCTTGTTCGTTATCTCACCTGGGCAAGTATCTTGATGTTGTGATTGTCCCAGTTGTGAACCTGACTGACTGCCTCATGCCAGTTGGCTATGATGTCTTCACTACCAAGTGCCTGGCACCATGTGGTGCATGATTTTGTAGAAGAACTGTTATCTGCTGAACTTTTTCTACAGCGCCACTATTCAGCGAGGGATGTATCTGGGCGGTGAGATCTGCGCGATGAGTCAGATGATCGACACTGGTCGCATAGACGGTTGCGACTGCTACTTACCATTGAGTGGAAGATCCAGATCTCGCTAGACCAGCAGTGCCATTTACATTTCCAGACTTTTCTAGAGAAAGGTCCTAGCTCCACCGCCACACGAGAGACAGTATTGTCTCCCTATCCGTGTGTCATCCAGACTTCAGTGACGTCATCCGCTAGAGGTCCCAAGTGCCAGTGAGTCGACTCGCCATCCTGTCCAAGGGTAGAAACCTATACCTGGCTGGAGGCCTGATATACGTGGTGAGCGTGTCCGACTCACCACATGGTGTGATACTTGAGGCCGTGACGATGATGACCCTTTCTTCTGAAGGCTACTCGAACTTTGCCATGTCTTGTCTCGCATAGATACCGCGAGGCCTATCTCGGAATCATCATCATCATTCTCATTCATCTTGTATAATAAGCCATATTGTTAACATAGTTAGATACCAGAGTTGGGTCATGAATTTAGGACGAGGTTTGAAAGGGGTAACGTCCCTTGGTTGATAGCGAGGGAGATAGTGTTCCAAGGGCTGAAGGGGTTTGGTGGACTGAGGTCACCTATGTCCCAGGGGTAAAGACATCCCGTTGTTACAGTGTGATAGCAGGTTCCCCTCACCCCAGGGAGTGTTATGACAATATAGGAGACATAGATGGCGCTGCTGACAGTTTGCTGCTGCCACCATCCGCATCGCAGCCAAACCCCGCTTGGCCTTAATCACCTGGTCTATGTGCACATTATAAGCAAGGCTTCGATCAAAACGTATCCCCATGTAATTAATTGCCTGCTTTCTTTCAACAGACTCTGAACACAGATTAACAGTTGGTGTTGTAGTGTTGACAATATGATTATTCAAAGAGACACATGTGTTATTTGTCTGACCCATGATGTACATCTCCATGATTGGACTTGAATTGAATTACTTATATTATATCTTATTTTATATCTTTCCTATTTGAGGTAATCACGTTCTCCGTATGCTGCACTAGGTCATGTATCCACTTATTGTTTTCATTTAGTTCTTATGGATCATTACCATCCCCTGCCTATATAATTTTCTCAGTCTTTATACGGACTTCCGGGCCCCAACATGGCGGATAGGCAATTAACCGTCAAGGACCCTGGAGTGTGTGTGCTTGTGGCTACGGTTTGCAATCGCATTTTCTCATGTCGGACCGGTATTGAATGGTTCCATCGCCCTGCTACTGAGTAAGTGCTTGGCGCGATACTGTGAGCTGTGACATTCGTGTGGAATACTTTTGCATCTGCCCGCGCGTGTTTATAACGTGATCCGCATGTTCGGAACCATGGCGGCCGGCTGTTGCTGAATTTACTGGTTTGCCTTTTTGGTTCACGAGTGCATTTTTCAGCAGACTCCTGGGAGTCGTTGCTGGAGCTACGGAGTTCGTGCTTTATGTGGCGCTTTCGGGTTTCTCCCTGCGGAAAGAGACCGAACCATCTGAGAAAACCCGGGTCAACGAAGTATTTCTGATGATTGCCGATTCCATCAACGACGAACTGTATTTTTCGTGGAGGACTTTTGTGTAGCCATTCTGGAGGCGGCATTATGCACAGTGTACCTGTGCATGCTGTTGGTTTGCCGAGACTCCTGTCTGTTCCACTTTTCACATTGGGCAGTGAGAAGCATTTTGTAACTAACATTAACTAACTAACTATCTAACTAACTAACTAACTAACTAACTAACTAACTAACTAACTAACTAGCTAGCTAGCTAGCTAACTAACTAACTAACTAACTAACTAACTAACTAACTAGCTAGCTAGCTAGCTAACTAACTAGCTAGCTAGCTAGCTAACTAACTAACTAACTAACTATTCTTTATTTGGTCATCTGCATGTTTTTCATTAGTTTTCATATGGTGTCTGCGTATGTATGTATTGTATTATCATTCTCCTGATCGCCTTGTCTTTGACTCCGTTTGTCTCTTCCTTTGGGTCTGTTTTTTACTGCCCCATATCAATTTATGTATTTGTCTATTTATTTCTGCCTTCTCCCCAGTCTCTTTATTTCTATATTTATCTTTATCTATATCTTTATTCCCATCAACCAAAGCTTCTACCTCTACACTTCATTCTGACACAAAATGTGAGAGGCAAGGATATTTATTTCCACCGGGATTATACGATGGTTGTTTTAAGCATATAGCACATCCGGGGGTCAGAAAACATCACACGAGAGTCAACACAGGTGACGAAGATGTATGCCATTCAATTTACAGATGATTTATTACATTATCAGAGAATAAACAGTCAGTTACATGACAACAACACCACATTAACGTCAATGCAACAGCTAAAGTATTTGACTCACATATATGTGTGGTTAATTCATTCATTTATTCATTCAGTAGCATGTCCTTTGCAGAACCTCGCGCCCATAACCTCCTTCCGGAAAACTTCTCGATCATAAAACAGATGTCCCGCGTCCGATAAACACATCTGGAGATCATCCGCCACATCCTGAATCCATCTTCTCTTTGGCCTTCACCTTCGTCTCTCGTACCGGGCATATAGAGTAGAATTTTGCGTATCCTTTACAGGACATCGCTGTCAACATCAGCATCTTTTAGCCCATTGTTGATTTCTTGGCAAGATTACGCTCAGTAGTTTGCCATTGCTTTCTGAGCGGCCTGCTCATTTATCCCGCAAGTCACCAGCTCGGGGAGAATCGTTTCCAATTCTCGCGCGCTGCGAGACCCTGCGTGGATAAACGGGATTACGGAGAAAGTCGTGTAACTCCTCGGCCAGAGAGACCTGCACCGGGCATATACCACTCCATTATTATTCTCTCCAAACTTTCATGTCGTTTCAAGAATCAAGACGATTTCAGTTTGTTTTGATGTATCGTCTTTAGTAGTCACCCTTCTTCAATATCCAGCTCATTTATGGATGCAACTGTTCTTTCCTATATGCAGGACATTCTTAGAAGCCGACAATAGCGTGCATGTTCAAAGGCATTTATGCGATGTTCAGCTTGCTTAGTAAGTGTCCATGTATTACAGGCCTATGTTGCAATGGGAAAGATGCATGCTCTTATCAATATAATTTGTGTAGTTTTATCTATAAATAGTTAACAGCATGATATGTAATCAAGAGGTTTTTTTGTTGTAGATAAAGAAATCCAAGAACAATACGGGGTAACTGTCAAAAAAAAAAAAAGTACAATGCGATAGCTAAAATACAAAGTATAAACGAGCAATGGGAAATATTATGCGACTCCATTCATCAAACAAGCAAAGGAATATTACCGGAGAGAAGCCAAAAAGCTAAGAAATCTGGATGACTGCAGAAATCTAACGTTGATGGACAAAACAAAACAGAGGAAAATTGACAGACATGAATATACTGAGATAAACATAGAAACAACTTTACAACACAATCTTCCTACCAACTCTATGTTACCAATGCCAAACCTGGACAACGATAGAAAAAGAGAAACGAAAACTCACAACAACAGAAATGGGATTCCTGAGAAGAATACTCAATGTATTAAGAAGAGATAAGATCAGAAATGAAGAAATCAGGATTAAAGTGGGCGTTATAGCTGCACTAGATTTTATTACAAGGCAGCAAGTCGGATGGTTTGGCCATGCAAGTAGGTTACCAACTAACAGTATACCACAACAAGCAGTGATGAACAGATCAAAGGCAAGCAGCGGAAGAGGCCGACCACGTAAACGATGGACGCAGGGAATAACAGAGTCCATGGGAATATCCTTACATGAAGCCCATAACCGGGCACTCTCACCATGTTTATACTTCACCTCAACACCGCTAGTACAAGTGGAACATGATGAGATGAGATGAGAACAACAACAACAACAACAACAAAACTTTATTTTGAAAGGGTTAAGAATTTGGCACGCAGGCCCGTCTAACAGTTTGCCCTTTTATCACTCTCTTTCATACATTATACCATTCACACATCATTCAAGGCTAACTGAAAATAGCAACGATATAAAAGATATGCATTATAAAGGCATGTGGAAAATGAAAAATCAATACTACACGACTCAGTAATAGTAATAACTGGCGTGGCACTTGTTATTAGCTATGTGGAATATACTGGCCTACCAAAAGGGGACTGGCTGTTATACTAAGGTTTTATTATTATTACTTCTATTATTAAGGGGGAAGGTAATCCGTACTGAGATAGTGTTCAAATAATTTGCGATTATATGTATAGGGATTGGTGATGTCTTTTATTCCATGTGGAAGATTGTTCCACAGCTGAGCTGCAGAGTACGTTAAGCTTGTTTTATATAAGTCTATCCTAGGCTTCGGAATGTGTAATATATTTAATCGTTTACTGTGTCTAGCATTATATTCAAACAATGGCCAAAGGTAATTTGGGGCATTCCGATGTAGGATATTGTGAATTAGTTTGGCCTTACTGAAAAGCAGACGTTTGCGGAGTGGTAGTTACTGAAGGCGTTTATGCATGCTAGGATTGTCAGTTAAATGTTTGTTATAAATTAAACTCATGGCCCGTTTCTGGAGTGAGTAAAGTCGCTTGGTGCTTGAATTGGAACAACCGTCCAACTCTTTCACTACCAAACAAAAACTGGGCTGTGACCAAACAGAAATTTATGGCAGAAAATTGGAACTAGGGGTGTGTTACAATAATGCTTTTAAAATGGTTAAGATGGTAGCAGATCTATTGTATTACATATCAAATTAAAGAGGATTGCACAAGGAACATGACAGTGTTAATAATTAATTGATAGGTTACAAATATTATGACAATAATGAGAGGTTTAATAATAACAACTGAAATTAAAGAGGTAAAAATTATTTAAAAAACTGCACTTATAAGGTGTTTTCTACACTCCTATACTGCTAATCATGTTTAATTTACTGAATAATCAAACAAACACCACTTGTCTTCAAGAATATAAACAGTATTGCTCATTTAAATCACCCAAAAGGAAGTTTTGGTGCATATTCTGAACCATGTCTTTGTCACAAAAATGAAAAAAACTAATGGCCGAAATCTGGAAGGTGTATGTCGCAATAATGTTATGAAAATGGTTAAAATTGTAGCAGAAATGTTGTATTATATATCAAAATAAAGGGGATTGCACAAGGAATATGTTGGTAGGAGAATTTCTGCTTTAGGTTGTAAATAAAATAAAAATAATAATATAATTTGTAAAATAATTGGACAAAAGTAGGTAAAAATAATGTAAACATTGTACTTACCAAGGGGGCGTTGTTATCCAATATCCTGATCACTGCTAATCCTGTTGAATTTACTGCACAAACAACACTTTTCTAAACTATAAATACAATTGCTCCGAATCAATCATCCGAAAAGAAGTTTTGCCGCAGATTCTGAATCATGTATTTTTCTTTTTTCAGACAAAAATTAGGAAAACACTTGGCAGATTTACATTTAATTGTCATGTCTGTTTGTTTTTATTTACTATATGTGGCAGTCTATTTGTGATAGGCTGCAAAGCAAACTTTGGCGCACAAGTCTGGTCTATTAGTGCAGCCGGAGCAAACAAAAGATGATATGTGTCGTTTAGTTCGAGTGCTGCAAAAAACACAGTCTCTATTGACACCGACAAATTCTATTAAATGCTTGGCTCATGTAAATCTTTCGGCATAATTTCCTGCAACAGACTGAAATTCTTCGGCAGGCAGAGTGTCAAACTTTCAGGAATACACTGAGCTACTTCGCGATGAGCACTTTCCTTTACTTGAAATCCTTCTATAACAATTGTTTTCCTCCTTTCTCTGTTTGCCATATGGAATGTAGGATGTGAGCATTGATCTGTGCAATTTCAAAGATCTAGTAGTAGATCTTCTTCCACCACTTAATGGTTTTCCTATCATGGATATTATAATATCCAACCATTTGGTCCATTCTGTCGCAGCCATTCATCGCCGTGTTATTTTCATGGAGACCATCTTCGGCTTGCTTTGCGGTTTTCGCAATCCGCTCTCAACAGTTCTAACTACAGACTTGGTAGAGACAACAATGCATGTTTTTTTTAGCTTTATTTAGCCCTTCCACCAAATAATCATTTCATCATTGGACACATGTCAGGGTCTTAAACTTGGCTCGCTTGCCTAACAAGTGTGAGACAGTACAAATACAACGTGATTTGACGTAAGACTCAACGACACATCGTTCGATGGATTTATTAACATATCAAATACAGAACGATGATCACAAATATATATAATGGATACTTTACAACTTACATCCACAATACAGTTCACAAGTCTGACTCGCAAGATGTCCAGACACTCGCCTTTCAATACAGAAACCATACAACGCCTTTCTCTCAATCACACGTCCGTCATGTTCCGTGTCCCCAGAGCTGTCTGGACCTGGTTCGCAACTTGCCTCCTGCCTAACGTGGCGTCACGTGGCAGGCGTGCGTCTTGCGTTGGCGGCCTGACCGCTGGTCAGCCAGCGATCTCGCAGGCCGGTAACTCCTATTCGCCTGGCGGTGCAACGCAGTTGTTGCATCCCTTACTGGGAGCTAAGTCGCCTGGCGGTCGTAACGATGTCCCTGCATCGCTGTCCCCTGTTGGACTCTGACACGCTCCCCCGGTAAAATCCATGAAAGATGTCGTCTTTCATGTATAATGTCTGTACCTGTTGGGTTAATAGTATACCCTTGTCAGAGTCTACCTTTCTATTGTTATACACAACGTTATCAAAAATACACACATGGCATAGAAATATATAAGAACTGGGAGTTGGGTACAAAGACATGTGGTGTTTCATGTTTAACACTTATCAGGCTTCACCCTCTCGATGGCTGGTTACCTCAATTGTATTATCACCCAGTCAGATCAGTAGTTCCAGCTTCACGCATCTACCTCGCAGCAATTTGAAAAAAAATAATAATATGGTTCTTGAAACAAAAACCATCTAGCCAGACTGAAATACGACTTTATATAAGTCGTATAAAACACTCCAACCCTGTCCCTACTTGGCCAGGAGTTATTGTGTTGGTATACAATGTTGGCAACACTCTGCCATGCCCAGTAGATGCCTGCCTGTGGTGTCAACACTTTAACAACAACATGTTATATTACACACAACACATTTGCATATGCATTTCACATTATGGCCCTTTGTGTGAAAATGTAATAACAATAAATGAAAGGGAAATAATTTTAACATTAGTGAAACACAATAATTTACAATAACTATTTAATTTCTTAGTGTCATTGCTTGACGTTTCTTCATATTAACGAGAAAAGGTCGGTAATATGAATACGTTAATCAAGATATGATTCTAAGATTACATTAGAGAAATAAATAAACACACAATTCGTGTATTCAATTTTATAGAATCCTAAACATTTTAGAATCGTCAAAACTTTTTAACCTTTTATATGTTGTCTGCTATTTTTGTTCTAAATTTCTAATTAATCCGGAAATACACACGAACACTAAAATCAGCTGATGGTAAAGCTTGCAGAACACACCTGTTCCGGTTTGATGTAGTTTAAGGAAGGTACAATGTTCTCAAAGTTCGTGTTGGATGTTGCTACACAATCTTCTGGATTACGATCGAATGTTCATGTGTTAGATGTTTCAGTCGAACATTAAAGATTTCGGTTCACTGCAGAGGTGTGAAAAGTCGTTACTGTTCAGTTTTTACTTTCACACTCGTAATTAAAATGTTCCTGGAAGATTCCACACGAAGTTGTCACTGTCACGTTGGTTAATTCGCTTCAGGTAAGTGCGAATGTGACACTGTTCTTGTACGTAATATATACAGTTAATAAAGTTCGCTTTCTACCACATACTGCACATTTATACACGACAATCACTACATGAACTAGTAAAATAAGAACACTATATATAATGGGAGTAATCCCTATCACAATATTGTAGACATTACACAGCTTTTTGTGAATGAAAAACCACTATTCACTGCTACCTGGCTGTGTCGGTCTGAGTGTATTTCTACATACTGCACTCAGACATTGGTGCTCACTGGGTCGGTCGGACAACGTGACAAAAGATCGGCAATTGAATTGGTTCTGCCTGGGATATGTCGAACCTCAAAGCTATAATCTTGAAGTTTCAAAGACCAACGCGCTACCATATGGTTCGAAGGCACCCCTGAATTCATCCATCGTAAGGGGCTGCTGTCCGATTCTACGATGAAATGGCGTCCTAGAAGAAATCTAGATAATTTTGTAATACCTACTACTAAAGCTAGGGCTTCCAATTGAGGAATGGACCATGCCCGCTCTCGGGCCTTCAGCTTCCTGGATACAAAATAAACGGGGTGGAGGATGTTGTTATACTCCTGCAACAGGACTGCTCCAATCGCCACGGAGCTAGCATCTGTGCGTAATCTGAAAGGTAAACGGATATCGGGCAATTTAAGGATAAGATTGCGTTCATTCTTATCAGAAAAACATGATAGAACTTTATGAAATGCAATTTTTAGGCATTGATCGTGTACAATTTTCTCTGGTTTATCTTTTGTTAGTAGATTAGTAAATACCTCGGTCAGTTCAGAAAAATCAGGAATAAACTGCCGGTAGTAATTTATTAAGCCCAACAAACTTCTGACTTGTTTTTTAGTAGTCGGAAGTGAGAGTTTTAGTATCTTGGACACAATTTTATCGTCTGTCGTGACAAAGCCATTGGATATTTTGCACCCCAAGAATGATATTTCCTGGTAGGCTATGTCTACTTTTGCAGGCTTCACTGTCAGTCCGTGCTGTCTGATCCGTTCAAATGTCTGGTCTAAAGTCTTAATGTGCTCAGTCATTGTCTCTGTGTGAATACATATGTCGTCGATATAGCAGATTATGTTAGGAATGTCTACTAGAAGTAGTCGTGTCATCCGTACAAATGTGGCTGGGGCGTTAACAAGCCCAAATGGAAGTTTGCACCATTCGTACAGTCCCCACGGTGTGGCAAATGCTGTCAGATGTCTGCTCTGTTCGTCTACAGCAATCTGCCAATAACCTTTCGTCATGTCTACCGTCGTAAAGAACCTAGCGTCTGTCAGTTCTGTCAAAAGATCGTCAGTGTTTGCCATTGGCTCAAGATCTAGAACAGTTATTTTATTCAGTTTTCGGTAGTCGATGCACAGTCTTATTGTATTGTCCTTTTTGCGTACTATGACCATGGGAGATGAGTAGTCTGATTGGGATCGTCTTATGATGTTATTTTTCTCTAAGTTGATGATTTCTTGATGTAAATGCTCTTTGTAATGTAATGGGATGGTGTATGGTCTGCATCTAATGGGTGTGTTTGATGTGAGTGTGATGTGATGCTGTACTAATTCTGTTTGTCCTGGGTTGTTGGAAAAGATGGTGTTGTACTGTTGTATAAGTTGTTTGCACCTGTCTGTCTCTGCTTGAGTTAAATTTGGGTTGATTTTGATCTCCTTCAAGCAGTCTGTCGTGTCTAATGCAGGTGTTGGAATTTCGTCACTAGCATCGTCATCTTCGTGATCTATTATCACTGTACAAGCTGTCGTATCGTCCTGTTCGTTGTTTCTGTTGTGGTATGGTCTTAGCATAGTTATGTGAAATATTTTGTGTTTATCTTTTATAAGGATTTCGTAGTCTACAGGTGAAATCTGTCTCGTCACTTTAAAAGGTCCCTGCCAAGAATCAGTCAGTAGATGTCTGTCACTAGGTAGTAGCAGAAGAATGTCCTGTCCAGGTGTCAATGTTATCGTCCTGTTACCTTTGTCAGCATACTGTCTATAAGTAGCACCAGATAGTTTTAGTGCATTCTTTGCAATAACACAAGATTTGATGATTCTTTCACGCAATGATGTAACATATAAGTATGATGATATGGGTTTAAGTACTGGTGTAGAGTCAGTTAACATTTGGTGGTAAATGGTCAATGGGCCACGTGGTTTGGCACCATAGATAAGTTCAAAAGGAGAGAAACCGGTACTAACGTGAGGTATCTCGCGATAAGCAAAAAGAATAGCTGGTAGATATACATCCCAGTTATTGGGGTGTTCTTGCGTTACTTTTGCAAGCATGTGCTTAAGATCCCCGTTAAACTTTTCTATTACTCCGTTACTGTGAGGATGGTAGGGTGAATTGAAACACTGCTTCACTCCCAACATTTTGGTGAAAGCTTGGGTGGATGCGGCAATAGACTGAGTGCCCCTATCAGATTGGATAGTATCTGGAAAACTATCCTAGAAAAAATATGGAAGAACACTTCCATTATGTCATTGGCAGTTACGTTCTTTAACGGAATAGCTTCCGGCCAGCGACTACATTGATCAATGACAGTTAGAATAAATTTATTCCCTCTAGTTGTTGTATGACTAAGAGGGCCCACTATGTCAACCAATAGCTTTTCAAAAGGTCGACTGGCTAAGTCGGTAACTTGTAACTTTGCCTGTGGGTGTTTACCTTTTTTAACCAGTTTCTGGCAGGTGTCACAACTTCTGCAATATTCTTTAATGTCATTGCAAAATTTTGGCCAGTGAAACTGTGTCAATAACCTTGATCTGGTCTTGACGTATGCCATATGTCCCGCAAGAGGTATATCGTGTGCAAGATGTAAGGCTTGCTTGCGATAACTAGTTGGCAAAACAGTTTGCTCTGTGGTATTGTCACCTCTGGTGTAATACCTGGTGAGTATGTCATTTTTCATAGCAAAATGCCATTTTGCATTCTTGGTTACTTTTGGCTTTCGGCCGATCAGGTCAAAGTATTTTGACAATGAAGGATCAGCTTTTTGGGCTGTTACAAATGCTTCCTTCATGGTGTTAGTAGATATTGAAACTGGGCTGAGTAATTGTATCGCCTCAGTTTGATTTATTTCATCTTGCACTCGAGCAGTAGCTCTTGTTACTGCGTTCACACACTCAATGATGTCAGATGATGATGGAACAACAGTTTCAATGATGTCATGAGAACTTAGTGCTACATTAGCTACTTTTCAATCAATAGGTGGTGTGACATTTTCAATGATGACATTTGATGGTGATGTTATGGTATCATCAATACATACAGATGTTATGTCATGAGGTTTATCATTTACCTCAGGTAAATTACCAATAATTATATCACAAACTGGACTGGTTAGTGCAGCGCACTTTACTTTCCCAGTGAGGAAAGGTGTTTGAATATATGCCCATGCTAATGGGTATTTCTCAATATTGCCTGAGAATGTTCTACATGTTACGTGCCTGCCTGTATAGTCTGTAGGCATTATGAACGTTTTCTTCAGGCCAATGAGTGAACTGCCCGTGTCGCGAAGGACTGTAGCAGATTTGCCATTTACATATCCGTGATGGATGTTTATTCTGCCTTTTGAGTCTACTACCAAATTAGCTTCTTCATTGGCAATAGGGATGGCATGACCGCATGTTAAAATACCATCTTCATAGAAGGTGTTACAAACAGAGCATTTGTTTGCGCTGAAAATGTCAAAAGCCTGTGCTGAGTTCACAGGATGTTTCTCTGGCTCTTCTTCATCAGAAGACGAACTATCAAACAAGGCGGCGTTTGCTTTGTTGGTCATATGCCTGCCCTTACAATCTTTCCGATGGTGTCCCCACGCCTTGCAGAGGAAACATTTTCACCCGTTTTTGAAGGATTTACGTTCCTTGTATTGTCTGTTTACCATGTTTAACAAGTAAGTATGGTACCCTGGGTTCTGATCGCACATTTCACCCTGATGATGTGAATATGTGCAATAAATGCAATGATTAAATTTCTCAGAGGCAGGCTTATGAGATTTCTGCCTACTATAGGGTTGTTTGTCATAGTTAGCCGCTGCTACAAAGTTAATGTTAGTATCTTCAGTAGCAAAGCAATGTTTGTTGGCTGTGTAGTAAGCCGACCCACGTCTTTCAATCTCATCCACACTGGAGCATTCATTCTCTAACAAAAATTTAGCAAAGGCTGAAGGAATAGATGATACAATTTTGTCTCTAATGATTAGATCTTCTAATCTCTGATAATTATGATCAATTTTGGCTGCTGAAGTCCATTTGGTGAAAATATCTCGGACTAAGCAGAGGTAATCAGAGAACGTCTGAGTCGGTTTTGGGCTCAATTTACTGAATTGTTCTCTGTAACCTGCCTCATCTAACATAAAATGTGCCATAATCTTAGATTTCAGATAATGGTAATCTTTTCTGAGGTCTTTGGGGATGGTTTCAATAACTTTAAGAGGTTCCCCTGACAAACTCCTCATGTACACAATATTCCATTCAGACAGTGGAACTTGATAATGTTCCATTAATGTTTCAAAATTTTGGGTAAAGGCTGCGATGCAGTCACCCGAGGTATAATTACGTACAATACCTTGATATTTCTTATACTGGTTTTCTTTCTCCAGTCTTTCCGATTTCTTAGACTCTTTGTTAATCGCAGTCTCAGTGTCCAGTTGTTTCATTTTCAACTGTAACTCCAGTTCTTCTCTCTTACTCTGAGCTGCTATTTCTGCCTTCTTCAATTCACTATCTATCTCAGCTTGCTTTGTCTTTGCAGCCCTTTCTGCTGCCCTTTCTTCGCGTTCAGCAGCTTTCTCCTGTACTAGTAGGTATTCAGAGTATTTATTCTCACTCCATTTTGTCAATTCATCACCTGTTAAATGTAATTTTATCCCCATATCAATGAAATCAAATAATGAAGACATGATGGATAATGTCAATGAAATACCAGCCACACAAAATATGTTATAAGTGGTTAGTAATCAACAATTTACAATCTGTTTATATGGACGATATGTGCCTAAAAATGCATCTTTAAAGTATGTGAAAAGAAAAAAATTATACTCAAGTGCCCTGGATGCGGTGAAGAACGGTTGGAAAATCGGGCTAGGAACTGTAGGGTCGCTACTTCAGACTACAAATGACCTCTACGGCAAGGTTTCGGATGGTACGGAAAAACCTGCTTTGTTTTTGGAAGAAGATAAATTAGCGTCTATTTGTTGGTGTGTGCCTGCTTGTCACTAAGTGTTGATTAGGTTTGTATGGCGTTGAGTGTAGTTGTATGTCGTAAGTTTGTCCGTCAACAGTTGTTTTACAATACACGTTACTTTCTTTCCAAACACTTTTAGCGTTCCACAAACTCAATGCACCAAGACAATCTACAAGTATCTTAACACTCTACAACATTGATGATACATCACTTACATCAAGATGACATTCAGTAAGGACATAGACATCAAGTTTACAAGATGGCGACAAGGTCAAAATGGCGACAAGATCACAATGTCGACAAGGTCAAAACGGTGACAAGTTTCACAAATCACAAATGTTTTACACGCTTACAGAATCAAACAAAATGTATGCATTGTACGTTTACAAATGATCTTACACATGTTTAAATAATGTAGTAATAAATCAAAATGAGCCTTCCATGATCACATTAACACATTTAACTCTAATCCAAGTAAATTATGATCACATCTAGGTTCAAATATAACTAAATTAAAGCTGGACGAGACCTGCACGTTCAACAAGGACGAGCTACTCACGTTCAAATATAAGTAAATTAAAGCGGGACGAGCCCTCCACGTTCACACATGTCAGGGTCTTAAACTTGGCTCGCTTGCCTAACAAGTGTGAGACAGTACAAATACAACGTGATTTGACGTAAGACTCAACGACACATCGTTCGATGGATTTATTAACATATCAAATACAGAACGATGATCACAAATATATATAATGGATACTTTACAACTTACATCCACAATACAGTTCACAAGTCTGACTCGCAAGATGTCCAGACACTCGCCTTTCAATACAGAAACCATACAACGCCTTTCTCTCAATCACACGTCCGTCATGTTCCGTGTCCCAGAGCTGTCTGGACCTGGTTCGCAACTTGCCTCCTGCCTAACGTGGCGTCACGTGGCAGGCGTGCGTCTTGCGTTGGCGGCCTGACCGCTGGTCAGCCAGCGATCTCGCAGGCCGGTAACTCCTATTCGCCTGGCGGCGCAACGCAGTTGTTGCATCCCTTACTGGGAGCTAAGTCGCCTGGCGGTCGTAACGATGTCCCTGCATCGCTGTCCCCTGTTGGACTCTGACAACACATTTTCAAATGGGTAAAATGCTTCCTGGATATTCTTCAGAATCATGTCAACAAGAGGATTTTTTTTTTTTTTTTTTTTTTGGGTACCCTCAGGTTGACATACATGAAACATGGTGTGATAAATATATTATAATTTTCTAATTGATTACTGGGAAACTTAGTGGCAGTGCCATACCAAGGAGTATATAAATGTGCACTTGTACACCGGTAGTCTTTGATACATGGTCTTGGATCAAGTCCCATAGCAATAATGACAGACGTAAACTTCAGCCATTCGTGCTTCGTTGTCAAACACTCAGCTGTTGACGAACATTCACTGGTTTTTCTTTATCACCACGTGCTAAAACTTTAGACACAACTAAAACTACTTTCTAAATATTCACTGATAAGGGAATCACTATTGTTTAAAACAGTTATAAACAATAATCTAGCTTGATCTCAAGTCATACTACGTGGACGCAAACTGGTGGGCGTTTCCATTGTGAAAAAACAAATTAACACTACCTTAAAACTGAAAATTCACAAGAATCCAATATTAGAAAACGTTTGACCTCATAAACATGGCATAGACATCTTTCGGCTGTACGACTTTTCAGTTTACTGTAACTTGAAATTCCGAAACGGAGCAGAAAGATATGAAATAAACCACTGATCATTTTGTGGGACGAAAAGGGCGGACTGCCATTACAGCAAATCCATCCTGTCCACAGATGGGATCACGGTAGCGAAAGGGTTAAGGGGGAAGGTAATCCGTACTGAGATAGTGTTCAAATAATTTGCGATTATATGTATAGGGATTGGTGATGTCTTTTATTCCATGTGGAAGATTGTTCCACAGCTGAGCTGCAGAGTACGTTAAGCTTGTTTTATATAAGTCTATCCTAGGCTTCGGAATGTGTAATATATTTAATCGTTTACTGTGTCTAGCATTATATTCAAACAATGGCCAAAGGTAATTTGGGGCATTCCGATGTAGGATATTGTGAATTAGTTTGGCCTTACTTAAAAGCAGACGTTTGCGGAGTGGTAGTTACTGAAGGCGTTTATGCATGCTAGGATTGTCAGTTAAATGTTTGTTATAAATTAAACTCATGGCCCGTTTCTGGAGTGAGTAAAGTCGCTTGGTGCTTGAATTGGAACAACCGTCCCAGATTGTAGAGCAGTAGTCAAGATGTGTCTGTATGTGAGACGTATAGAGTATTTTCCTTGTGTTCTCATCAATGGGAGATAGATGTGTGAAGGCAAAAGAAAATTGGTTAAACGAGCAGTGCAAGAAAATTGAATTAAATTATATTAAAGATTAAATAAAAATATGCACAGACAAGTCATTGAGCTCACGGAAAGTAAGATACTAATAAATACTGGGTGTTCGAATTCAAAAACAGGAAATATATTTTTGAGGGAAGGTGTTATCATGAACATGGTTTGGGAGAGAGAAATGAAAGAGGATACAGACTTGGAGAATCGGCAAAAGAACAAGAAATGGTTGTAGGAAACACCTGGTTTAAACATCATCCTAGAAGATTATGGACATGGAGGAGTCCCGACAGCAGGATTAAAAACCAGATAGATTACATCCTGATTAGCAAAGGGTTTCGAAATGGCTTAACAGTCGTAAAAACAGTTCCAAATGCAGACAGTTACAGTGATCACAGATAAATTATAGGCACATTGAGGGTAAAGTTAAAGAAAGTCAAGTATACAGCAGGAAACCCCAAATATAACTTGTGCAAATTGAAAACTGACAAAGAAATACAAGATAATTTTAACATAGAAGTAAAGAACAAGTTTGATTTATTGTCTGATCTAGATATCCTATTTCAAGATGTAGATGATCAATAGGAAATGCTGAAGAATTCATTCAGTTGGGCAGCAGAAGAAAAAATATTCCAAAAGTAAAGAAAGTGGGCCGTAATACATGGATGACTGAAGAAATTGTACAACTAATGGAAACAAGAAGACAGAACAAAAAAAAATCCTTCCAAATATGAAGAAATTCACAGAAAAGTCAGAACCTTATGTAAAGAGGCAAAAGAAACATGGCTTGAGAAAATTTGCAAAGAAATTGAAGAACAACACAACAGTAAAAATGCGAAACTAATGCACAAAAGAATTCAGGAGCTTACTAATCAAAGAACAAGTACATCAGCAGGCTGCCTAAAGACAAAAGATGGAAGAGTCATAATAGAAAAAGTTCAGATCTTACATGTATGGTCAGATTACGCGAAAAACCTTGATGACGATAACAGAGACGAACAGTATGATGTTCAAAATAATAATGAAGGACCAGCAATTTTGAAGATGGAGGTTCAGAATGCTCTTAACCATATGAAATCTGGCACAACAGAAATGATTAATGCTTTAGAAGAATATGGAATAGATAAAGTTACCAGTCTGCTTAATACAATATATGATACTGGAAATATACCTCAGGAGATATGTAATTCTGTATTTATTGCAATCCCAAAGAAATCCGGAGACTTGGAATGTGATCAATATCGTACAATTAGTATAAAGAGTCACATCACGAAGATTTTGCTAAGAATTATCATGCAAAGAGGTAGGAGGAAAATACAACCTAAAATAGGAGAAGACCAATGTGGTTTTGTAAAAGGCAAGGGTACAGTAAATGCTGTGTATATACTGAGAACCGTAATCGAACGTTCTATAGAAGTAAACAAAGATCTACACCTTTGCTTTATTGACTACACAAAGGCTTTCGATAAAGTGAGACATGTCAACATGATAAGGATGCTTGAGGATCTACAGATTGATGGAAAAGACCTTAGACTTGTAAAAAACATATATTGGAAACAACAAGCTGCCATAAGAGTTGATAATGAAGTAAGCCAATATCAGGCTATTAAGAGAGGTGTGAGACAGGGGTGTGTAATGTCTCCAGATCTGTTTTCCCTGTACAGTGAAAGTATTTTCAGAAATATTGAAGATATGGAAGGAATCAACACTGGGGGAAGATACATCAATAACATTAGATATGCAGATGATATAGTATTGATTGCAGACAATGAACAGGAAGTGCAAAATTTAGTAGATGCGGTTGGTACACACAGTGAACAACTAGGGTTAGAATTAAATTGTAAAAAGACACAGATTATGGTCGTCACTAGGAAGAACGAAATACCACAATGTAATATACAAGTAAATGGGAATATTCTTCAACAAGTGAATAGGTACAATTATCTTGGAACAGTAATAACATCTGATGGGAGATGCCTTGAAGAGATTAGAACAAAAATCGCCATGGTAAAAGTAGCCTTTAGCAATATCACGAAGTTCTTGATGATAAGTGCGTGATATGGTCGTTGTCTAGGTAACAATACTCCTGGTGTGTCAATTGAGCTATCTAACTGTCTTACAATATAACTCACCCCCGCAATGCACATTCACCAGTCATTAAACAAGATTGAGTTGGCGCACATAATCCTTTATTGCAGAAAGAACACGGACAAACGGAACATAACTCATTATCCAGAAAACAATATAATCCATAGAATATCCATATCCCCCTCACAACTTAACGCGCACACATCACTGTCTTCTCACGGCCTGCTTAATCTCAAATTCACAATACAGGTAATCCAGCTCCTATCCACAACTGGACCTCACACATCATAACACACACACTGGGTCTAGTCTCCGCTAGCTATCCAACCCACTTTGGGTTCAGGCCTCCACTCACTATAAAAAACACTCTGGGTTCAGGCCTCCATTAACTATCGAACCCCTACTGTGTTTTAGGCCTGCATTCACAACTGGGAGAACAACACAACAAAAGATCAGACCGCAGTCAGTCTAAGCTCCCACTTCTTCGACAACCGATCCGCTCGACGCCAAAACAACAACTGATCTCCAGCAACCCGACTCCTCAGTCGGTCCCAGCTTCCACTGCCCAGTCAAAGTTTTCCACTGTCTTTTAACCCTGCTGTGTAGCCCCTCCCTGGGCTCCCCACAACATTACACTCCAGCCTAAAACTGTCTGTCTCCCCATCCACTCTGGGGGTCTCCATCTACCCTCACCATTATTTCTCATGGCTGGTGTTTATCTCGTAGTCTCGCTACCAGGTCACTCACCTCACTGTCAATGACCCAGGCATATGTCAAGCAAGATGAAAAACATACTGACCAATAAAAAGATGTCAATTGAAACGAGAAAAAGAGTGTTGAGATGCTACATAGAACCTGTACTCTTATATGGATGTGTAGCTTCGACAATTAGCAGTCAGGCTGAAAAACATCTGATGGCTGTAGAAAGGTGGTTTTAGAGGAAAATGCAAAGAATACCATGGACAGCCAGAAAGATCAATGAACAAGTTCTTCAAGAAACAAATGACGATCGTAAACTGATTACAGACATTAGACGTAGACAGTCACAATTTTTTGGGCATGTTATGAGAAGAAATTATCTGGAGAACTTGGTGACAACTGGTAAGATCGAGGGGAACAGACCAAGGGGAAGACCTAGAAGCAAGTACCTGGATGTCTTGGCCTTGTGGCATGGTCGAGACAGAAACACGGAGCTGATCCACGACTCTGGTGATCGAGTGCGATGGCAGAACATGACAGCCCACGCTTACCGGCATGGCACATGATGGATGGATGGTTATCATGAAGATGTGCACTGAGTATGTAAGATAATTATATGACGGAGAAAGTGAAGAAGTAATAGAAGAATGTAACTTAGAAGGTGTACCTATTATAATCGAAAACGTCGCTGACTCTGTAAAACATACGAAGAAAGGAAAAACACCTGGGCCAGATTGAAGCACAAAAATAAGAATTAGAGGTACTGGGAGAATTTGGAGTAGATAAATTAACCAAAATGTTGAGTGATATTTACAGCAGTGGATATCTACCGAGCGATATTCTGAAATATATATTTATTGCTGTACCAAAAAGACTAGGATCAATTGAATGCGTAGATTTTCGTACAATTAACCTCATAACCCATTGTCACTAAGCTTCAGCTCTGAATTAAAATGAGAAGAGAAAGAAAGAAAATAAAAATGGAAATTGGCGGATAACAGGATGGATTTTTGGATGGAAAGGGTACAAACAATGCAATATATACATTACGGAAATTAATAGAAAAATCAAGATAAGACACAGAAAGACATACATTTGTGCTTCAAAGATTATACAAAGGCATTTGAAAAGTAAAACACAATGCACTGATTATAATGTTGGAAGATAGTGATAGGAAAGATATCAGAATAATAAATAATATACACTGGAACTACGTAGCGGTAATTAAAATGGGACATAAAGTGTGTAATAATGAATAAATAAACCTGGGAGTAGGACAGGGGTGTGTCTTCTCTACGGATCTCTTCTCCTTCTCTAGCGAAACAATAATGAGCGATATCAAAGAGAAGCCAGAAATACTAATCTGATGTTATAATATAAACAATACACATTATGCAGATGGCAAAGCGTTGGTGGCGGATAATGCAAATGATCAACAGCAATTGTTGGACATTATAGTGACCGAGATTACAAAGAAAGGACTCGCCTTGAATATCAAGAAACCTGTAACAAAAGTGATATCTAAGAAAAAAAGGTGACACCAAAATGTGAAATGGAAATTGAATTTTAAATTCTTAAAACAAGTGGACAATTTTAAATTCTTAGGGACATTTATAACATCAGTTGGAAGATGCACATTATAGATTAAGAGCAGAATAAGGCAAGACAAAGCTGCATTTCATAAATTGAAGAGTAAATTATGCAATAAGTCACTATCATTGAATATAAGAAAGAGAGTGCTGAAGAGCTATATAGGACCAGTATTGCTGTATGGCAGTAAATCTTGGAATGTAAATGAACAGGTTAGGAAGAACTTGGAAGCCACAGAGATGTGGTTCCTGAGACGAATGTTGCGAAATTATTGGACTGCCAGAGTAACTAACGACGATTGGCTGAAAGAGGCTAATGCAACTAGATCATAATATATAACAATAAGATAGAGAAAAAAAGTTTTCTTTGGTCATGTGATGAGAAAAGAGGCATTGGTGAACATCCATACAACTGGAAAGATCAAGGGGAAGAGAGGAAGGGGTAGACCGAGGGAAATTAAACTGGATGAATTGAGATAATGGCATGGAGGAATGTCATCAGAAGAGGTGATACAGAAAGCCAAGAACCGAGATGTGTGGAGAGTCATGGACGCCAACGCCAGTAGATAGCGGGGCACTTGATGATGATGATATGCCATACTCCACAATTGATTCAGCTGTTGTAGATTTTGAAGAGCAATATATATTCGTCTTTTAATTATTTTTTTCATTGTGTCACAATTGTTGATAATTAATGACCAAAGATATTCGAGATTTTCCATTCAATTTTTCCTCATTAACATATATTTCTTTCTCAATATTTGTTTTATCTGTATGCATTGTCGTTGCTTTTTGCTATGTTAAGATATACGTTGTGAGTTTAACTATTCTTTTGAGTTGAGGTTATTAGTTTGTCTATACCATTCTAGTGATGTGGATGGTAATACTGTATCATCAGCATATCTAATCTCTGATATTTCATGACCACCGATATTTAGGAGCATCATATTGCTCATTGGTTATATTACCTTTGGCATTTCTCATTATATTTCGGCATACAGATTAAACACCTAGGGGGACATCACACAACCCTGACAGACTCCTTGCTTGATGTCAAACCAATCTGATGTCTCGCCATCTATTCTAACCGCTGCTTGTTGGTCTAGACAGAACATTTTTATGAGTTGTACTACATGTGGCGGAAAGGCCATTTTCCTCATGATTTCCCAAAGTTTCTAATTTGTCAAAGTCAAATGCCTTTGAATAATCCACAAGACATGAGAATATGTTTACGTTAAATTTTCTACACTTTATTATTAATCACATGTTGAGTAAGAAAAACTCGTAGAAAAACTAAGAAGTATAAACGGACTGACCCAAACGGATATGGACCCGGCAATATTAATGGACTACGAGATAGATCAGCGACTCAACAAAATAGGCACAATTAACGTCTGTGGTTTCAATAGTAAAGAAGAAGAGCTAATAGAAACAAAGGAAGAGAGGAAAATTGGACTGATGGGAATAGTGGACACTAGAACAAAGGGGAAAGGATGCAAAGAGATCCACCGCAGTTACGCGGCCCTGTGAACACTTGCCCACTTCTACTACAACTTAAAAGTACGAATAGCTGGAATCCCTGTATTTATAATGTAAACATTTGACACCAAAGACGTGTGGATTGTGTTAACATGTCAAGGGCAATAGCAAATAGTAGGATGTCTGGCGTTTTATGAGGTTGTCGGCTGGCTCCCTTAATTGTGAAAATACACTGCGAATGTTGGTAGGATTAAGGATCACACAGGCGGGTAACCTACTTCAGTGTCATTGAAACAAAGTAATATGCAAATCATCGTAGGGCAATTCTCTAAGCGTTGGTTATCTCTTTGAGATCATTGAAACAAAGCGTCACGCAAGGCCAGGACAACGACATGCGTTGGAGTTGGATAATATATATATATATGTGTGTGTGTGTGTGTGTGTGTGTGTGTGTGTGTTTGTGAGTGTGTGTGCGTGTGTGTGTGTGTGTGCGTGTGTGTGTGTTGATATGACAATGGTGAATTCATTTCTGTTTTCACTCACCATAACATCTGAGTACAGCAACGAAGGCCAGGAATACACAAAGTCTTAGAGGCTGCATATTGTCCATTCTTCTCTCCGAATGAGACAATCAGCAACGAGAGACAGCTAATACATAGTCGTGGGGAGTATAATTGTATGTGCATAACTTACAAAAATATCGCAATGGTTTCTACATGGCTTAATCACAATGTAATGGATTTCTTTAAAAATCGGTTTAGAAGTATAACAAACAGTTCCACAAGTCCTTTGATGTTTTGTTAATGAAGATTGCATAACTAGTTGCCCTATGCATTGTCATAATGACACACGGGTGAGACAAACCCCTCTCTATCTGTAGTCATGTAGAAAATTATACAGCTATGGAACATGTCCTAAAACGCGTTCACATGAAACAAAGAATTGATAACGAGCTGTCGGCCCTACTGGATATGAGCTGTTTACTTGACGTTGTTAACTACGGGTTGTGTGTACATATTTGGTGTTGATCATTCTGTACTGGTACATAGCTGGTACATGGGTCACGGATATATGTATGAGTTACCGCTCAGCTGTGATACATTAATAATATCCACTGACAATGTTCTCATTTGACAACATTGACCAAGCCGGCTGGGTGCATGGTACAGGTTCAGACAGGGGGTGCAGGTCTGATACACTTGACAGTTTGTTACTGCAAAGCTACAGGTAATTTAAACCAGCCATATCACAGTAAATTATTGCAAGAATAAGAAACGTTTTACAATTGTTTTTGTTCACTGCGAGACAAAGAATTTGTTACTGTAGACATTTTACATTTCCTTTCCTCTGGAATGAACTAGACAGGCCGAGAGAGGGATCATGATGAATGGGCAACACATGGTCTCTAAATTCAGCCCAGACTATGTGGGCCTTCAATATCTTCAATATATATCTAAGGCAGACTGTGTGGAAGTGGTTTAATTTCCTAGCATGTTGCTGATAAACAGTCCATGTTTCACAAGAATATAGCAGTGTGGATAATACAACTGGTTTATAGACTGTTAGCTTTGTTTGCAGGCGTATTCCATTTTTGTCCCATACATTCTTGTACAGTCTACCAAAGACCGCGCTGGCCTTGGAGATTATTGCATTCACTTCATCATCAATTATGGCAGCTTGTGTCACAGTGCTGGTAAGATAGGTGAATTTGTCCACAACACTTAGTCTATGACCGTTCATCTTGATATTCGGCACGGTGTAATTATTCCTTAGAGCTGGCTGGTACATAACTACAGTCTTCTTCAAGTTGATATTGAGTCCAAAGTTGGCACAGGCATGTGAGAAAGCTGAAACATTGTGTTGCATGTCCGCCTCTGAGTTGGCGTGTAGAGCGCCATCATCAGCAAACAGCAGTTCTCTGACGGTGTCGCTGTTAGTTTCGGTTTCAGCTTTCAGCCTTCTGAGATTGAACAACTTTCCATCCATGCGGTAGTTGATGTCTATTCCAATGTCGTTGTTCTCGAAGGCATTCTATATATATATATATAAATCGTTGTATGTATGTATGTATGGATGTATGTGGATCCGTCTTTTCTGCGTTCGCTAACGGTCCATCCGATTGAGATGAAATTTTCTACACATTTTCCTTTCATTCCTGTGCAACCAACTGTCATAGTTTTATCTATCAGCTATCAGCTATTACCTTCCTAAAATTTAATTTTGTAATTACATGACTGAACATAAGAAAATATAAAAACATATTTAAAAAAGGGATATAACTTTTAGTAGCATTGTTATATCTTAAGTTAAGTCCCCTGGCTATAGAAATCTATATGAATTAAATGAGGTGCAGCCGGGCCAGGTCAGACAGACAGACAGACAGACAGATAGACAGACTGACAGACAGACAGATAGTCGGGAACTGGAGCTTATATGACTACAAGTTTACTTTAGATAGATCTCTTCCAATCATATTTTCTATCTATTCTTCTATTCTATCTATATTTTTAACGGGAACGGGCCGAACATAGACAGACAGACAGACAGACAGACAGACAGACAGACAGACAGACAGACAGACAGACAGACAGACAGACAGACAGACAGACAGACAGACAGACAGACAGACAGACAGACAGACAGACAGACAGACAGACAGACAGACAGACAGACAGACAGACAGACAGACAGACAGATAGATCGGGAACGGGAGCGTATATGACTACTTATATGAATTAAATGAGATGCTCCCCATCAGGGCCTGGGCGAAGTTGGGCCTGGTCGGACAGACAGACAGACAGAAAGTCGGGAACGGGAGCTTATATGACTACTTATATGAATTAAATGAGATGCTCCCCACCAGGAGCTGGGCGAAGCCGGGCGGGTCAGACAAACAGACATACAGACAGACAGACAGACAGACAGACAGACAGACAGACAGATACATACATACATACATACATACATACATACATACATACATACATACATACATACATACATACATACATACATACATAGATAGATAGATAGATAGATAGATAGATAGATAGATAGATAGATAGATAGATAGATAGATAGATAGATAGATAGATCCCCGCCAGAGCCTGGGTGAAGCCAGGCCGGGGAGCTAGTATATATATATATATATCAAATATACAATCATACAGTAACACATACATACAAACATACAGTAAGACATACATACAAACATGCAGTAACACATGCATGCAAACATACAGTAACACATACATACAAACATACAGTAACACATACATACAAACATGCAGTAACACATTCATACAAACATACAGTAACACATGCACGCAAACATACAGTAACACATACATACAAACATACAGTAACATAATATAAACATACTGTAACACATATATACAAACATACAGTAACACATACATACAAACATAGTAACACATTCATTCAAACATACAGTAACACATACATACAAACATACAGTAACACATACATACAAACATACTGTAACACATACATACAAACATACAATAACACATGCATGCAAACATACAGTAACACATACATACAAACACACTGTAACATAAAAAAATATACTGTAACACATATATACACACATACAGTAACACATACATACAAACATACAGTAACTCATGCATGCAAACATACAGTAACACATACATACAAACACACTGTAACATAATATAAATATACTGTAACACATATATACACACATACAGTAACACATACATACAAACATACAGTAACACATACATACAAACATACAGTAACACATACATACAAACACACTGTAACATAATATAAATATACTGTAACACATATATACACACATACAGTAACACACACATACAAACATACAGTAACACATGATATGACACATACAGACTTGTTGTTAAATCCACCATGAAGCTTGTATTATCTTTTGGAAAGTCAACATGTAGCATTTCTTAAGTCTGTTTGATATATCAACCATGAAGTCGTTTTGGGTGTCAACTTTGAAGACTTTGGGAAAGTCAACTTTGAATACGTTTTGATACTTCATCCATGAAATATTGTTTGAGAGTAAACATTAAACTGTCTGTATGTCAACCATGAACTTTTTAGTATGTCAACTTTAAGCCAGGTTGCTATGTCAGCACTGAATCAGATTGTTGTGAGCATATCTCTGTTGAGTTATCCAGCAGATACACATTTCTAAAGTCGGGAACTGAATACATCTGTAACATCAGAATTGTAACTGATGAAGAAGAACGGTCCTATACAATTGAAGTGATCTCACATCACTTATCCCGCAACCCTGTTCCGAACATTGCAGGAGACTGACTATTGCCATTGTAAAGTTCCCAGAGTGTCATCAAGGAGAACCTGAAGTATACTTAAGTGAATGTTGTCTGGTCGCTCACATTATAGTAACAATGAAGATGTTTCTTCAATGGTCTGTGATGAGAACATTTACAGGGCTAGATGATATCTTCAGCCATGATTACCTTCCTACCTTCTCATTATTTATGTAATCTATGTATTTATTCTTGGGTTTTAGTTTCTAATATACATTATATTAAATTGTGGTTATTGATTGATTGATTGATTGATTTAGGAACTGACATCACAGCATTCGGGGCATTCCCATAAGCGCTCCGTCCCCATCCTCAGAAGCCAGCGAAGAGTTCAAACCCTAATAGTACCAGTAGCAATCTGATTATATGTCCGTCTCGCCTTTCCTCTGAGCGTCGAGCGTCGGCCAGATCCCCTCGTCACTCCTCGCTGTCACATTCCTGCCAGACCATGGTGATCTATTTGCTCCTCCGAGGTGTACACGTGCTCCCACAAGGCCGCAACCACGTCTGCCTTATCATGCAGACGTGGATGCGGCCTTGTGGGAGCACGTGTACACCTCGGAGGAGCAAATTGTGGTTATTAACTTGAACACTATTCTTGTGTCCGGTTACTGTCGACAGTTAAATGAATTATAGATTATCATGCGGAGGTCCAGTTCCATGGAGACGTCAGAACTTACTGAATATGGGAATAGATAGATAATTTCCTAAGTATTGTGTTGTTACAACTTTGCAGACATCCCCATAGATCTTGTTACATAGACATACTGTTTTGTTGCTATATATTAGACATACTGTTGAATTGCAATATAGTAGACACACTGATGTATAGCTATATAGTACACAAACTGTTACATTTCTATATTGTAGATATACTGTTGTAGTCATGTGAAACATCAACAGTCAGAAATCAAGCAGGGACATGACAATGGAGATGTGATCTCAGATAAACATTTTCAAGAATTTCATGGCAATCTGAAACAGGAATCAGTCATTCAAGCATTACATACATTTATTTACCGGGAATTGTAAAAATTTAAACTTGGGCAGGCAATTTGTGTATAACATATTGTGAGGAGAAGTATACTTGAAAAACAAACTATTATCTTTTAAGATGTCATTGTGCCAAAATAATTCAAAGCACAGACAGCTGGCAAGATTGATGGGAAATGAACAAGTGGAATACAAAGAGATGAAAGCTGGATGGCTTGGCCAAACATCATAACCAGGACAGGAACACAGACTTTACCCAGGACTGGTGACAGCGAGACGGAACAGAGCGACACGCATACCGGCATGGCACATGATGATGATAATGACTGAATCATGATGACTGCAGAGTCAGTGTGGTTTACCAAGTGATATCATCAGGCTATATTAGATGGAATAATAAATGACAAATTAGGTTTACCAAATGATATCATCAGGTTATTTTACATTGGCACCTTTCCGTCTTGACAGACGATAGTTTGGTACTGTCAGCATCCCCAATAAGGGCGCACAGGAGTAATGAGTTAACACTAGGCTAGTAGGGAGACACTAGACAGGGAAGACACCGAGTACTATTAATAACCTCACAGGGAGACACATTTGTGTCAGACCAGAGGTCAACGAGTACAGATGAGCGAGGGCTTTCCCCAAGCAATTGGGTTGCTGGTCCTTGCGAGTAACCGTGATATGCCAGGTTACTCGAACTCACCAGCCGGCGTGCTGGCAAGACCAGGCACGCAATAAGAGCGACTGCACGGAGAGTAAAGGGTCCGTGCTGGTCCACGCAATGTGTTGCGGGACAGACTGACTGGAGACGGTAGAGAGAGCGGACGTATCCTTGACCAATACGATAGCTTTCTAGGCCATAGGCAAACATAGGGCTGTTCATTTAGATTGTGTAATGCTAGCATCATCTATCATCACGTTGATGTATTTATATTGTGTAACAATGATGAAACCTAACGCTCGTAGAGCCATTCAAATGTCGGCTCTGAATAAATTGCATTCCTTTCGCAAATGTCATGAATTGTGTATTTCGTGCAGTGCGAAAGTAGCGGAGTCTTGAAAAGCTGCAGCGCACAAGTCGCTGACAGGCTAGACCCCGAATTGGTGTCAGAACACAGGGAAACGACCACTAGACCCCAAATTGGTGTCAGAATGGTCAATGAATCAACGCCATCGGTGAATTGGTGTCAGAATGGTCAATGAATCAACGCCATCGGTGAATTAGTGTGAGAACACAGGGAATAAACACCAGTAGACCCCGAATTGGTGTCAGAACACATTGAACGAACGCCAGCAGTACAATTACTGTCAGATTTCAGTGAACGTTTCTGAGCAGTCATAGCAGGCAGTTGTAGTAATATTCAACGAGCAGTTAACGCCAACATGCAAGTGGTATTATAAACCACTGAACGAACGCTAGCTATCGATTGATATAAAAAAGTTCTGTACCAGAATTAATTCAATGCACGTTTCAACATTATTGATGTGTGATATATTGCAAAGTAATACAAATTTATTGTGATACATGCTATACATTAATTTTTTTTCTTGTGGTGAATTATACGATCGCCAATTTGTGGAGTATGAACCACAAGTGAGTCAAATTAGATCGGTAAAGTGTGAAATTCTACCAATATTATTTAGAAAGTGTGGTATTATACTAAAAGCAATTGAAATGTATAAAATCATCAGTGAACGTTAACATCGTAACCACCGTGTACATTTCATTGCGTGTGATACAGCCATCAATGTCAACATTCTACGAAATTAGTAAATAGATTAGCGACGAACTGCAGCCTAGAACGAAGGTACGCCAGAGTCAAACAGCGAAGACAAGACGACATTGACGGCCATACGACTAATCATCTCATTTATCATCTAACAATCATTCAGACGATCATATCATTCATCATTAATACCATTTATCACTATTTAGCACATTCTCATTCACCAGTCGCATGAAATAGAAGATTATATTAACAACTTGATGAAATATGAAATATTTGATAGAATATGATGAATTGTGAGCTTGTATTTACAACTTAAGCGTGTGTCTAATTTTTGCTGCTCTACTAACCAGAACGCAGCCCGTGTGTTATCACATCAAACCAGTGTGTAGTGTGAAAGACTGTGGTGGAACATCCCAAGTACAGTACTGTCCAACAAATTAGATGAGTATATTTTCCGAATATTTTGGTATGCTCTAACTTAATCATGCATCTTCTTTTCCAGCGAAAGATGTACATTTACTAACACATCATTGTAAACTATTCTGTGCATATTATTGTATTATCATTGTGAACTAACATTACGCCACAAAATGGCGTCACTAAATGAATGTATCCAGGCGGGCATCGCAATGGGCCACACTGGAGATAAGTTAGAAAAATGGGCGGATCAAAAGTATAAGGAAGAAATAGCACGCATGGAAAAGAAAGCGGCTTTACAGAAAGAAGAAACAGAAAGAAAAGCGGCTCTTGATAGAGATGAAAGAGCATTAGAAAGGCAACATCAAAAAGAAATGAAAGACGTAGACTTAAGCAGATAGCCACCAAAGAAAAGCAGATACAGGTAGATTCTGAAACTAGACTAAAGATGAAAGAAATGGAGGTAGATTCTAACATACAAATAGCCTCTAGCAAACAAAAGAGCCAAGAAGAACAGAACAAATTTAGTAAGTACAAAGGCCTTATTAAACCATACACTGTAGGTGATTCAATCAGCGCATGGACTGAAAATATAGAGTTCCAACTAAAAACACAGAAAATACCTTTAGAGAATTGGGCAATGATTTACATGAGGAACTTGAGTGGGGAGCCTTTAAAAGTAATAGAATCCATACCTACAGATCTTAGAAACAATTACCAGTACATACACGATAGGATAATGCAACATTTTCTTTTGGACGCTACTGGTTACCAAATTCAATTCTCACAGATTAAACCAAAAGCAACTGAAACGTTCCTAGACTACATTTCTAACGTGCAGAGCACATTTAAAAAATGGACTAAGGAGGCTAAAGTAGGTAACAACTATGAAAAACTAGAAGAGCTAATGGTAATGGACAAAGTTGTTTCTACAGTGCCTACCCCTTTTGCTAAATTCTTACAACAGTCAGATATTGATTCCATTCAACAATTAGAGAAACGGGGGTCAGCTTATTTTTCCTCTAATCGGGACATATTTAAAACTACATCATATGACACAGAAATTACAGCTTTTGCAAATAGAGTCCCTGATAGATCCTACAAACAGAAAGACTACAGTAAAAATGACAAAACACCTCAGAAACCACCTCGATGTAATTATTGCAATCTTTTTCACCCAACTTATTCGATGTGTGATAAGAACCCCACATATCCGTCACACCTAGAACAAGTGATAAGTAAGCAAGAAAGCAGAAGATCATCGTTTAAACGTGCAGTAAAATGTTATTTTTGTTCAAGTTATGGCCATTATAGTAATAAATGTCTTGGGAGACAGAGAATGAAGGCAAACAACGCAGCCCTCATCGATACATCATCAGACGATGAGAGTGACATAGATCCCGAACTTGTCAATGTATTGCCAACGAATGAATGTCAGAATGTATCATCAGTAACCGATATTTTAGACTTTAAGACGTGCAAAGTATGCCACCAGTTTCATGCGGAGGGGAGATTGAAATGTGGACACGTAATATCATGTTCAAATGAAGAAGCCAATGCAGTATGTGCCTCCAGAGGTAACCTTAAGTTCTACGATGCACAGGTCAATGGTAAACCATGCCAATGCTTAGTTGATAGCGGCAGTACTATACTGGGTTTAAGGAGAGAACTTGCTAGAACAGAAGATTATACGGGTGAATTTGTCAAATGCCGTACTTTCTCGGGCACCATCGAGAAATATCCACTGGCAAAAGCGCATATCAATACCCCGTTCCTTACCGGCACATTTACATGCGCTATCCTCCAAGATCCTTGTACAGATCTTATTTTAGGATGTCTTGATGCATTGAAAGAATGTACAGACGACAACATAAAAGCCTGGAATGAAACACACATGGTCAACGCTGTAACTAAGTCAGATACAGAAACAAGTTATACTGACTTACAAAATGAAACACTACAGCTATTAACACCAAATGGTGCAGATACCAACAATACTCGCCAAAAGTTGAGCGAGGCACAAAGCACCGACCAAACACTCACACCTTATTTTAACTTGTTGTGTGAGCGAAAGAAAGTTTCTAAAAATTCTTCCTGGTACTTTAAAAAGGTTAACGGAATTCTCATGCGTTATTACACATATAATAACCATGAAATTCAGCAGACGGTGTTACCTGTAACATACCGAAAAAAGGTGCTAAAAATCGCACATTCACCACCGTTTGTTGAACATTTGGGCTATCATAAAACGCGAGCCAGAATTCTATCACAATTTTACTGGCCGAAATTTGGTTCGGACATAAAATCTTTCTGTCGCTCTTGTACTGTGTGTCAACATCGAGTACGAAAGAAAAAGCATGTAAAGACCGAAGTGCAACGGTCAGTGACAGCATCTAGACCACTTGAAAGTATAGCGGTCGATATTACTGGACCCCTAATGCAGGTGTCGAGTAATGGAAACCAGAACTATCCAAACAAGGGTACTAAAACGATTCACCTTAAACCAAACCAAAAGGTTGTGATGCAACTAACTGATAAACATAACATGGTAGTACCATGTTACCAAGGGCCTCTCAACGTTGAACTCAAAATATCAGATGCGGATCATGAAATATCGATAAAAGAACACTTAGAGATATTTCATATCAACATCCTGAAACCATACGTTTCACAACAAGTACAACAGACAGACGAACAGATTGCACCAACACCAAGCAATGAGACGACAGACATACATAACTCAACTTCACTAGGTAGGGCGACACACAACAGCGACAACGCAAACACACTTAGCCAGATAACAGCACACACAACTAGTAGCACAACAGTATTGGACGAGATGGAACTACCAGTTCCTACAGTAAACGTAACTGCGACAAATATCTCGACATGTAGAAATAACATATCCAGCCAGACGGAAGACTGGACAACACACCTACTGAAACGTCGACAGGTCTTCGAACAGGTTGAGATTGTTTGGACTCACAAGCGAAGCCGTCCAAAGTAGAGTTGGGCATGGAACAAATTGACTTCCTGGGTCATACCATCTGCAGGAGCCAATTGAAAACTGATGACAGAATCGTCACTAAGATTCTGAATTTGACAATGCCAACGACCAAGAAACAGGTCCGAAGTTTACTGGGTCTTGTAAACTATTATAGTAAATTCATTCCAAACCTGGGGGAAATCACCAGTGTTTTTTCTAACATCTTAAAAGCTTCGGCTAAGTTATCTGTGAAAGATGCACGATTAATTAGTGCGTTATCGAAATTGAAACATTTTTTCAGCTTTTTTCCACCTATTCCTTCGTATGCCTAATCCAAAACTCACTTATTTCTTACGCACAGATGCGAGTGCCATATCCATATCTGGGATACGAGGACAGTTCTACAACGGGACGTTCCATCCCCGTAAGGTACTTAAGTCGCAAGATCACTCCGGCTGAAGGAAGATACTCAGCATCAGAATTGGAAGGCCTTAGTTTGATCTATTGCGTGAGAAAGTTTCACCGATTTTTGGCAGGAGCACAGTTTGTAATCCAATCCGATAACTCTCCATTGTCTGTGATGCAATCTGGACATCCTACCAACAATAGAATTTACAGGTGGGCTTTGATTCTCCAAAATTACACATTTACCATCCAGCATTTAAAAGGGAGATTAAATACGATTGCAGACATTTTAAGTCGTCCTTCATCCATTCAAATACCTGAGTTACAGGAATGAAGCGACCATACACCACCAGAAACAGTGACACTGTAATGTTAGATAACCAAGTGCCATGTGTGGTGAGTAAGACATATCATAAGTGCGTTACTATCGCCTGATATATAACTTGTGTGAATAGAACAGTGCTATGAAAAGTGTAACGAACAGACGCAGAATTAACATGCGCTGACACACACATAAGTTAGATTATGGGAACTAACGCTAAGAAGACAGCAAACCCAGCTTAGACCCCGAATCTAGAATATATTGAACCAACGTTTAGACCCCGAATAACATTCCAGGGTTAACTATGGACCTACATAATGTGTTAGGCAACTATATTAATACACTATCCTTCGAGCGAGGAGAGCATAAAAGACTTTGGCGGAATGAACTATGTTAGAATAGTCTACAAAGAGATTTGCTCCATCTTCACAACGCAGAGGAGGACGTCAACTTAGTGTAATTAGATATAGAAATGTAACTGTGATATATGTACATGATTATTTTAGTTACAGTATCTATAACTTCATTTTTCTATTTTTTATTCTATTGCAAATTGTGTAAACGCATATATAACTTTATTTTTTTTATTTGCGTAGTTAGAAATCATTATCATTTAATTAATAACCCATTTATTAAAACATCCATTATAGAAATACAATTATTAGATCTTATATTAGTTAATTAACTTATAATCATAATCATTTATACATCCATTTATTTAAAATATCATTTCAAAACTAACATCAATCATTTAGGAATTAATATCATCTTTTTGACAAGTAACATTTAAGGTAATTAACCCAGTTCTCTTAAATGAAAGTAGTAGTAAATTATTTCCCTTGAGGGTAATTTAGGTCAGCAAACCAAATTATGGAAGTTACTATGTCAGAGCGGTAACAAACCATCCTTATAACTATGTAGATATTTTGTACAGACATGACGCGTGCAAACAAAACGCAGTCATTTGGCGTGATTACTGGTATAATTCAGCCAATCGTTTATTGTGTATATATATATTGTTTATGTATGTGATACTATGAAACATATTTTAATGACGAGATAATGATTGAGTGAAAGAATAGTGTGAAAGGGTATGAAAGAAGAGAAAATGCGAGGAGAGAATGAAAAACTTAGTAAACATTGAAAGGAAGAGAGCGAAAGAGAAAGACAGCGGAAAATCTTTTTTCCCACCGCTGGAACAGTCTTATTTGACTTGTCGTGTCATCTGTGTTTCCAATGTGTTGTCGAGGGTTTTTATATGTGTTGCAGCCACACTTTAACAGAGTATATAGAGAACGTACTTTGAGCTTCAGAGAACGGAGTTGTGGTCACAAATAAAAATGACGAACGTTTGTAACCACAATAAACCGATTTGCGGCGCTCGAAGGAACACACACATTTAGTACACTAACGCATACACATGTTAGAGAGTTAAGTACACTGTAGTTTAATAGAAAACACGCAAACAAACAGGAAAACGAACACATAAAAGTTACACACACCCATTAATCCAAAGAACAATAACTCTAAATTCAGGGGACACAATAAATTATCAGAAACCTAAATGTAACAGTGAATATAGCTTTTTCACATGCGGGAGCAAGAAGGTGAACAGTAGAGCTGTGTGTATAGAGTTGGAGGGGATATTGATGGGAACATGAACACTTGGTGCTCATGTGTTGAACTCATAATAGAGTCAACTAGTGTGTGGGTTGTCATTTCGGGCAATATGAGGAACAGGTCAAGACGAAAGTCAATAGGTGGAAGGCAAAAGACATAGGGTCAAACGACAGAAGCCAGGACATAAGTCATAAGACAACGGTTTCCGGTTCACTACCAATCCTTAAGATATCTATAGAACCAACTATACTGAGACATGGGCTACTGAATTAGCCAAGTGAAAAGATAGAACACTGTGAATGAAGGTAGAAGATATTGTTCTATCCCCAAACTAGAAAGTTCTATACTTATTGGAGATCTGACAAAATTGGGACAACCAATTTTTCTTTTGTGACCAGAAGTGTTACAAACATGAGAAAAAGGGAAGTAACACTTCGCGGAGAGGAGGGGACCCTGTCAGCATCCCCAATAAGGGCGTACAGGAGTAATGAGTTAACACTAGTCTAGTAGAGAGACACCAGACAGGGAAGACACCGAGTACTATTAATAACCTCACAGGGAGACACATTTGTGTCAGACCAGAGGTCAACGAGTACAGATGAGCGAGGGCTTTCCCCAAGCAATTGGGTTGCTGGTCCTTGCGAGTAACCGTGATATGCCAGGTTACTCGAACTCACCAGCCGGCGTGCTGGCAAGACCAGGCACGCAATAAGAGCGACTGCACGGAGAGTAAAGGGTCCGTGCTGGTCCACGCAATGTGTTGCGGGACAGACTGACTGGAGACGGTAGAGAGAGCGGACGTATCCTTGACCAATACGATAGCTTTCTAGGCCATAGGCAAACATAGGGCTGTTCATTTAGATTGTGTAATGCTAGCATCATCTATCATCACGTTGATGTATTTATATTGTGTAACAATGATGAAACCTAACGCTCGTAGAGCCATTCAAATGTCGGCTCTGAATAAATTGCATTCCTTTCGCAAATGTCATGAATTGTGTATTTCGTGCAGTGCGAAAGTAGCGGAGTCTTGAAAAGCTGCAGCGCACAAGTCGCTGACAGGTACATTGTGCTTCAATAATGCTTAATAACTACGATCCATGGCGGTACGATCCATGGCGGTGGCGAGTGTGGCTGGTAAGGCCAATTCTTGCTGTAAATGTTTGCCCACAGAAGGTGCATGTGAAAACATGGTCATTTCCACCATTTTGCACCATCTTACGTCTCTCATGCTCTGTGTGTGCTTTATCTGCAATCATTCTCTCCTTTATCTTTATTCCATTTCTGATAGTTGCCCTCCATGCAACACGTTCAGCGGCGAAGTGCTCCACTTGTGCATTATCAATGCCTGTATCAATCATGTCCCGCTTACACACATCTTTGTATCGTAGTAGAGGCCGACCCTGAGATCTCCTACCCGTCTGTAATTCACCAAAAAAGATGTCCTGTGGTATTCTACCATCATCCATCCTCCTAACGTGTCCTATCCATCTAAGTCTACGAAGATTTAGCATGGAATACACCGTCACACAACCTGATCTTTCCAATACTTCAGTATTTGTGATTTTGTCTTGCCACTTAATACCAAGTATTCTTCGTAGACACCGCATATGAAAGCTGTTTAAATGTTTCTCTTGGCGTGAGTAAGTTGTCCAGGTTTCACTGCCATAAAGAAAAGTACTAAGGACACAGGCTTGGTAGACGAGGACTTTTGTTTTGGCAGTAAGCTTCCTGTTCTCCCAGACTCTTTTTGCTAACATGTTCATTGTTGTTGCTGCCTTGCCAATCCTGATGTTGATTTCCTGATCGAGGGATAATTTGCTATTTACCTCTGATCCTAGATATGTAAAATGGTCTACTATCACCAGTTCGGCGTCGTCAATAAAGATTGATGGTACACCATGTGCATCTTGTGAAATAATCTGTGTCTTCTTTTTGTTAATTGTTAAACCAAATTCAGAGCAAGCATTGGAGAATGCAGATAGTAGATGTTGTACTTCTTCCTCAGAGTGGGTCGTAATCGCAGCATCATCCGCAAAAAGCAACTCTCTGATTAGTACCCTGCTAATTTTGGTCTTGGCCTTCAATCTCTGAGCATTATAGAGGCCACCATCTGAGCGTGAGTGAATGTATATACCGTCATCCTGATCACGAAAGGCATATTTCAGTAGAAGTGAAAAGTATATCCCAAAAAGGGTGGGGGCTGGTACACAACCTTGATTAACTCCACTCTTGATTTCAAACTCTTCTGAAGTTGAGTTATCAAACTTGATTATGCCCTTCATGCCTGTGTGGAACGATTCCACAATGGACAGAAGAGTTTGTGGACAGCCAATTTTCTTTAGTGCTTTGAACAGACCCTCACGACTGACCAAATCGAATGCCTTTGTGAGGTCGATGAAGGCAATAAACAGTGGCTGATTTTGTTCCCGGCATTTGTCTTGCATCTGTCGCAATGAGAATATCATATCAATGGTAGACCGGTGTCGTGTCTTACTTTAAAGTGTCGTCCCTGGAGTGAGGGGAGTCAACACTAACATAATTTTTACCCCTTTCCAATATCTTGGAGAATCCACCAGCTTCCGTCAAACACACTCATTCGGTTCATGGACACCTTTTCCTATCTCTCTCTCACTGTCGTACTATGCCTCCTCTCATACTTCCCCAACACAACATATTCAACAACTCTTGCTTCTAAAAATTAATAAAGATTAATTTATTAAAAGAAAAGTGTAACGTATGTGAGACGTGTATGCGAGGAAAATGTGTGTTGTGTATTCTAATGTAAATGTAGAGGTCAGACTACAAAGTTCATGATTAGAGTCCACTCATCATGGCAAGGATTACACGACATCACAAGAATCAGCACATTGGACCTCAAAAAATGCCGTGTCCTTCCCTCCAGACATGTCCTCCTCCAGGAGCTCTGATAACCATGGGATCTGATTCCCATTCAAATCTACAGTCCGGGAACGATAATATTTTTGTTCCTAAAAAATAACTGTTCCTAATAGTTTATAGAAACTGAAACCTCACAATTCCTGCGCAGTGAAAAAAAAATGGAACACAGTCCCATGAACATGACGTTTTTCCTTCTTGCGAAATGTTCTACAGTTTTCACTCTTAAAACAGTCATTGTATCTAGTCTAAAATAGATGTCTTTATTTTCTAGATATTGTCTTAATGTTATGATTTCCTTGATACTGGGAACAACCAATCTTCAATGTTTGGGTTTCATCAAATGTGAACATCAGTCCCTACTGATCTAGTAATAAGTGAACATCCATCACCACTTGTGTGTTCACGAATGCTATGAAATCAAAACTCATTACTATGTTGCGGTCTACAGGTAGTGTACAATCTTCTTAGTAATGTTCTCAGTATTTATCCTGTGGGATACTTATACTATTCAGCTCCACCGAGCAATGCTTATCAAATTCTTCTAGCATAGGCCCCGTTGAGAAAGTTGCTGGCCAATCTTCCTGCACCAACAATTATCTGGGATCTGATTTTTCAAAAGTTCTGTGTTCTTCATCCCAACCAGAGGGAACCTGTAAAATATATAACACAGCTTGTGATAGCCTCCCCGTCACTGATCCTTATTAGATGATCATGGGCCATCGGCTTTGCTCAGAAAAATACATTGAACCTAACTCTGTCAGGGACTGTCAAAGACTTAAGAGTAAGCTATGAGCTCTGAGTGAGCTAAAATAGAGCTTAGCAGGGGACAGGTGACGTAATAGGACAGGAGACCAGACAGGAGAGACACCAACGCTATAAATAGCGATAACGGGACACACTTGTTTCAAGGAGGGCAACCAGTGCGAATGAGCTGGTGTTACCCAAGAACCGGGGAAACCCAGTTCATGAGGTAGGGACCAAGTAACTGTGGTCAACACAGCCCAGTGCCCAGCACGTAAAACAACTATCGCACGCTGAGCTGAATTGCTCGTGGCTGAACACGCCACGCTCAGCGAGCTCAGACAGAGACCGAGACGGCGTAGGGATCAGACGTGTATTCCGCTAGGGATACTTTGTAGTTGTGAAAGACAGTACATTAGTTATAATAGTCTACCTTAGCTTCAGTGGTTATAGTATTTATATCATCCTCTCATTCCATCTTATCGTCATCACATTCTAAGATGTTTAATACCGTTGTGGTATTCCGCTCGGGGAGCTATTGTATGATCTGCTCCGAATAAAAATGTATCCTTTTACAAACGAGACGAGTTGTCACTTTCGTTTAGTGCAAAAGAAGGGAATCCGTGTATGCCTGTCGCAAGTAGGTTGCTGACAGGGACAGATGAACTCAACACATTGGTTTTCATCAGGCCAAGACAAGAAGAAAAAAAACAAAAAACAGAATGCGGAACCCCGCCCACCAGGGAGCACCACTGGAAGATCCCAATTATCCCTCATTACTCAATTCTCAACTAGTAGAGCTTATCAACAATTCACTACTCTATTTTCAACTAACAGAGCTAATTATCACTTCACTACTCTAGCTAGTTTCAACCATGCTACTGCCTAAATTAATTAGGACTAATTATACAATAGGAACTACCTTAGGCAACACCGCAGTTCTTTAAATCACATCTACATTTGCCATGAAAGGCACGTGTACAATTAAATCCACCTAATTCGCACACGGTAGACATTATTACAATTCATAACTGCAGTGCCAAAACACGACTGCCTAGATCAACTGTCCAAGTTACACTGTGTCACCCAATCATGTTTTTGTCCAGAGCCTTGATTTGCTCACGTGACGTTTCTTTGATATTCACACCAGACTCTCAAGGGGCACAACCGATTTCCATAATCTTATGCTCTCCCTTGAGCCTAATCAATGCAAGAGTCGTCTCACCCTGTTTTGACAACCAACCCGAACTAGTGTGTTTCTGCATTCTCCCAACATCAGATTCTCTTTGATCCGGCTGGTCGGCGAAATGACCTTGTTTTTTCTGTATTTGTTTAAAAAAAAACAATTGTGGCCTTGAAAACATGCCGTTAATCAGACTGCGTATATTTTCATCAACTGGTTAAACCACGGTGATTTTCATGACAACCGGTTCTGACGGAAGCCGCACTGTGATTCGGGGTAGACTTGATCTCCCAGGACTTGAAGTCTGCGCAGGACAATTCTGGCAAATACTTTCCCATCAATACACAGAAGTGAGATACCCCTATAGTTGTTACAGTCGCTCCGATCTCCCTTGTTCTTGTACAGCGTTATGATGTTTGAATCTTTGAAATCCTGTGGGACTTGTCCTTCTCACCAGCATAGCTCTATTAGCTGGTAGATCTGTAGAGCGAGTGTGTCTTGCCCACTCGTGATTACCTCTAATGGAATCCCATCCTTACCTGGAGCCTTGCCAGATGCAAGTTCATTTATAACACACTTAACTTCTGTTATAGTGGGAATTGATGTCCAGGTGGTCAAGAGTTGGCAGGGCCTCTATGGCGTTAAAGGCATCATCCGCTAGCTTGGTCTCACTTGAGTAAAGCTCTAAATAGTGCTCGACCCATCTATCCATCTGCTGTTTCTTATCAGTGATGATTTCTCCAGTCAAGGCAGCCTTTTGTACATCCTTATTCGCTTGCTTCAGCTCACTCAGAGTGTTACGCGTTGGTCTTTCCTTGTTTCTTAAAAGAGCTATCTTCTTTTTATCAATAAAGGGCTGCAGTATCTGGCTGTTTGCCGCAATCCAGTCCTGCCTCTTATGATCCACAGTGCCGTAGACCCTTACCGCTGTTTTATAAATAGTTTCCTTAAGTTTACTCCATGTATCATTTACTTTACAATTTTCTGATGTATCATTGAAAGCGTCTTCAAGTTGCTGTTGAAATTCAAAGCACTTTCCAGGATCGTGAGTGTTAGTAATATTAATCCTGAGGCTAGACTTGTGTTTAGCTGTGCAGATTCTCTTTGGTCTCAGTTTAACAATTGCAACAACCAAAGAATGATCTGTATCACAGTCAGCACTGTGGTAACTTCGAGTTAATGATGTATGGTTCATCTGATGCCAATGGCTGGATCTTGGATGTTTTCATGTGTCCTTGTGCATCTCTTTTGTTTTAAAAAAGGAGTTTGTAATACATAGGTCATTTCTAGTGCAATGCTCCAGCAGCCTTTGCCCATTATCATTCATGCGACCTGTGTGATGATAGTGTTTAGGCCACTATGACCCTCTACATACCACTAATAACTGCTATATCCGCTACAATCAATATTTTCGGCCATTTTTACTTTTTTAAGTTTTTCATTTGTAACCTGTATGATGATAGTGTTTACACCACTATGACACTCTACGGACCACTAATAGCCGCTATCCACCTCTTACCAACAAATTTCACTAAGCTATACCCGCTAAAATCATTAATATCGGCCATCTTTACTTTTTAAGGTTTTCATTTGTAACCTGTATGATGAAAGTGTTTACACAACTACGACCCTCTACAGACCACTAATAACCACTACCCACCACTTACCAATAATTTTCACTAAGATATGCCCACTAATATCAATACTATCGACCATCTTTACTTTTTAAGGTTTTCATTGGTAACCCGTATGATGATAGTGAGCAAGTCACTGTGACCCTCTACAGACCACTAATAGCCGCTACCCACCCCTTACCATCGAGTTTCACTAAGATATACCCACTAAAATCAATAATATGGGCCATCTTTGCTTTTAAAGATTTTCATTTATAACCCGTTTGATGATAGTGCTTACACTACTACGACCCTCTACACATCATATACCGGCCATATTTACATGCTTACCTATTAAGGTTTTCATATGACACCTCTCACGACCCGAGGTTCGATCCATCTAGCCCTACCCCACACGCCGACACTCCACCCCTGAGCCTCCATCCCCACGCCCGCCGCCCCCTAAACTACCCCGAGGCAATGCACTGTAACCCTATCCCTTACACAGCACCACTGGAATGATGATAGTGTTATGCCCGACCCAGATAAAGAAAGAAGACGGAAAAAAAACCGAGGAGGAAGTGCACTGTGCCTTAACATCATCATTAGTATGATGATAGTTTATAAGCCCCGGCCCGCTACACTCAATAATAACGGTAATTATTACATTTTTAAATATATAAAATTTATCACACAAAAAGGGAAGTAACAGTGCAAAAATACGTTCCATTATTTATTCACGGATTGCATCCCTTGAATTTGAGGTCATAAAATATGACGTTTCGCTTGCGGTTGTAGACTTTTTATATAGTAAAAAATTGTGGTTGCCAACCACAAATCCTAAGTCGTTACAACATCCCATACTACGATGTTGTATTTTACAAGGCACACTGGCCATGAACTCGAGTCCTTGCCCACAAGAGCATTGAAATCACCGAGCATATAAATGTAGTCGGATTTTGGAACTGTCTTGATCGCAGAGTCTAGCTGCTCATAGAACGTATCCTTCACATCATCAGAGGAAGCGAGTGACGGCGCATATGAAGTGAGAATGGTGGCAAATCGACAAGAGGTTGCCAAGCGCAGTGATAATAATCTTTCATTACCTCCAGCTGGGATATCAATCATTCCTAGCAGCGAATTCTTCACTGCAAAGCCCACACCATGTTGCCTTTTTTCTGCCTGGCCTCTTCCCTTCCAAAAAAAGGTGTAATTGTTTTCCCTGAGTGACCCTTCCTTAGCGAGGCGAGTCTCCCGCAGGCCAGCAATATCAATGTTAAGACGACTGAGTTCAGCATCAATCACAGCCGTTTGTCTCACATCGTCAATATATGTCAAGTCAGTGGAAAATCCTGGACACATGGTTCTCACGTTCCAGGTTGCAAGCCGTAGCTTGAGGTTTCTATTCTTTTTATTAGTACCTGGTGCATTGGTTTTACAGCCTACGATTCAGATTTTGTCCTAGCCCCAAGCACCCATTGGAGCAGGCAGGCTGTGGCGGATCAGCACCCAATTGGCTGGGGGCTGCCCAGCTTGAGGCGGGTGGTAGCTGATCAGTGACACCTGTAGGTGTCTCCCACCGTCAGAGGCAACGCGTGGCGCCCCATGTCTACGCCAACTGACAAGGACGTATAACCCGTAACAGTTGCCTCTCGCTTTGATTCCGAGACCGGTTAAGACCAGGGATGGAGTTATTGCCTCTCCATAGCACAAAGCCTGGGCTAAAATAAAGAAACCATGTGTTGCCCATGCAGCATGATCCCTCTCTCGGCCTGCCTAGTTCACTCCAGAGGAAAGTTGACACCTATAATCTGGAACAAGACAAGCTGCAGAAGCTGCCTGGATCAGCAAAGCAATGCTCTAACTGTCCGCCTGTCGGAGCTTCGATCCTAGACCAGCTGCCAACCAAGGCTTAAGGCCTGGTCTGCCCTGCCATGACTTATTTTGTCTTTGGGTTGCATTTCCTCGCACCAGGATAAGGATAGTACCCTCCCAATTGCGCTCTTCCGCCCGAAGCCGTTGGCACAATGTGGGGTGTCGGGTTTGGTAAGCGCCGCCCAACATTCGGCGCTGACAGAAAGCAGGTAGTACCGTCTACTGTCATCAGGTTATATTAGAATAATAAATGATAAGCTGGGGTTTACCAAGTGATATCATCAGATTATATTAGATAGAATAATAAATGACAAGTTGGGTGTACCATGTGATATCATCTGATTATATTAGGTAGAATAATAAATGACAAGTTGGGTTTACCAAGTGATAGCATATAATTATCTAAGATAAATGGCACAGCCTATAGTCAGATAACAACGTATAATGATAGAAGTATTAACCAAGGCAGTTATCAGTTCAGTTATCAGGTATCAGTTATCAATTGGGGTATCTTCATTGCACTCCGGACATGTCCATAGGTGCTCATATCCTCCCCCCAGCATATGCATCAGCGTCCGGTGGCTAATAGTGCCAGTTCTGTGTTGGTTGACGAGGCGCTTTGTTTTCCCGATGTACCTCTCGCGTCTGGCTGTGCCGATTCTTACTCCAAGGTCTTTCATCCTGGACAGCGATGTGGAATCACTGACGTCAAAGTCCTCTGTTCTCGCCATATCTTTAAGGACGTTAATAACATCGGCACGATCCATGGGCTGGCCATCTACAGGGGGTGCAGAGCCAGCCAGTTTGTCAGCTCGTTCATTTCCCTCGACTCCCGCATGTCCCGGGACGAAGATGAAGGTGACTTTACGGACAACAGACTTCCGCAGCGATTCAGTCCACTGTCTACGTACAGATCCAGCTTCGACCTTCTAACCAAGGCAGTTGCATCTGTTAGCGTGTCCATGTTTCAAACGATAGCTTTTGTGTTTTTTATTTTGAATTCGCATATTCTTTACAGGACATCGCTGTCAACAGCAGCATCTTTCAGCTGTCTGTTGAATTCTTTGCAAGATTACTCTCAGTAGTTTACCATTGCTTTCTGAGCGGCCGGCTCAGTTATCCCGCAAGTCACCAGCGGGGTTCGAACCGCCTCCAGCTCTCGCCCGCTACGAGACTCTGCGTGATAAACGGGATTACCGAGAAAGTGTTGTAACCCCTTGGCCAGAGAGACCGGCTAGCTTTTGTGTAGAGAATTTAAATATGACTATGTTCTACGTATATACATATATATTGGTGTTGGTTTCATTTACATGTCATTATTATGATAATGACATGTAAATGAAACCAACACCAATATATATTATATACGTAGAACATAGTCATATTTTAAAATTTTCTACACAAAAGCTAGCCGGGGCTCTCTGGCCAAGGGGTTACAACACTTTCTCGGTAATCCCGTTTATCACGCAGAGTCTCGTAGCGGGCGAGAGCTGGAGGCGGTCGAACCCCGCTGGTGACTTGCGGGATAACTGAGCCGGCCGCTCAGAAAGCAATGGCAAACTACTGAGAGTAATCTTGCCAAAGAATCAACAGACAGCTGAAAGATGCTGCTGTTGACAGCGTGTCCTGTAAAGGAATATGCGAATTCAAAATAAAAAACACAAAGCTATCGTTTTAACATGGACACGCTAACAGATGCAACTGCCTTGGTTAGAAGGTCGAAGCTGGATCTGTACGTAGACAGTGGACTGAATCGCTGCGGAAGTCTGTTGTCCGTAAAGTCACCTTCATCTTCGTCCCGTGACATGCGGGAGTCGAGGGAAATGAACGAGCTGACAAAATGGCTGGCTCTGCACCCCCTATAGATGGCCAGCCCATGGATCGTGCCGATGTTATTAACGTCCTCAAAGATATGGCGAGAACAGAGGACTTTGACGTCAGTGATTCACATCGCTGTCCAGGATGAAAGACCTTGGAGTAAGAATCGGCACAGCCAGACGCGAGAGGTACATCGGGAAAACAAAGCGCCTCGTCAACCAACACAGAACTGGCACTATTAGCCAACGGACGCTGATGCATATGCTGGGAGGAGGATCTGAGCACCTATGACATGTCCGGAGTGCAATGAAGATACCCCAATTGATAACTGATACCTGATAACTGAACTGATAAATGCCTTGGTTAATACTTCTATCATTATACGTTGTTATCTGACTATAGGCTGTGCCCTTTATCTTAGATAATTATATGCTATCACTTGGTAAACCCAACTTGTCATTTATTATTCTACCTAATATAATCAGATGATATCACATGGTAAACCCAACTTGTCATTTATTATTCTATCTAATATAATCTGATGATATCACTTGGTAAACCCAGCTTATCATTTATTATTCTAATATAACCTGATGACAGTAGACGGTACTACCTGCTTTCTGTCAGCGCCGAATGTTGGGCGGCGCTTACCAAACCCGACACCCCACATTGTGCCAACGGCGTCGGGCGGAAGAGCGCAATTGGGAGGGTACTAGCCTTATCCTGGTGCGAGGAAATGCAACCCAAAGACAAAATAAGTCATGGCAGGGCAGACCAGGCCCTAAGCCTTGGTTGGCAGCTGGTCTAGGATCGAAGCTCCGACAGGCGGACAGTTAGAGCATTGCTTTGCTGATCCGGCAGCTTCTGCAGCTTGTCTTGTTCCAGATTATAGGTGTCAACTTTCCTCTGGAGTGAACTAGGCAGGCCGAGAGAGGGATCATGCTGCATGGGCAACACATGGTTTCTTTATTTTAGCCCAGGCTTTGTGCTATGGAGAGGCAATAACTCCATCCCTGGTCTTAACCGGTCTCGGAATCAAAGCGAGAGGCAACTGTTACGGGTTATAAGTCCTTGTCAGTTGGCGTAGACATGGGGCGCCACGCGTTGCCTCTGACGGTGGGAGACACCTACAGGTGTCACTGATCAGCTACCACCCGCCTCAAGCTGGGGCAGCCCCAGCCAATTGGGTGCTGATCCGCCACAGCCTGCCTGCTCCAATGGGTGCTTGGGGCTAGGACAAAATCTGAATCGTAGGCTGTAAAACCAATGCACCAGGTACTAATAAAAAGAATAGAAACCTCAAGCTACGGCTTGCAACCTGGAACGTGAGAACCATGTGTCCAGGATTTCCACTGACTTGACATATATTGACGATGTGAGACAAACGGCTGTGATTGATGCTGAACTCAGTCGTCTTAACATTGATATTGCTGGCCTGCAGGAGACTCGCCTCGCTGAGGAAGGGTCACTCAGGGAAAACAATTACACCTTTTTTGGAAGGGAAGAGGCCAGGCAGAAAAAAGGCAACATGGTGTGGGCTTTGCAGTGAAGAATTCGCTGCTAGGAATGATTGATATCCCAGCTGGAGGTAATGAAAAGATTATTATCACTGCGCTTGGCACCTCTTGTCGGATTGCCACATTCATCACTTCATATGCGCCGTCACTCGCTTCCTCTGATGATGTGAAGGATACGTTCTATGAGCAGCTAGACTCTGCGATCAAGACAGTTCCAAATCCGACTACATTTATATGCTCGGTGATTTCAATGCTCTTGTGGGCAAGGACTCGAGTTCATGGCCAGTGTGCCTTGTAAAATACAACATCGTAGTATGGGATGTTGTAACGACTTAGGATTTGTGGTTGGCAACCACAATTTTTTACTATATAAAAAGTCTACAACCGCAAGCGAAACGTCATATTTATGACCTCAAATTCAAGGGATGCAATCCGTGAATAAATAATGGAACCGTATTTTGCACTGTTACTTCCCTTTTTGTGTATAAATTTTATATATTTAAAAAATGTAATAATTACCGTTATTATTGAGTGTAGCGGGCCGGGGCTTATAAACTATCATCATACTAATGATGATGTTAAGGCACAGTGCACTTCCTCCTCGTTTTTTTCCGTCTTCTTTCTTTATCTGGGTCGGGCATAACACTATCATCATTCCAGTGGTGCTGTGTAAGGGATAGGGTTACAGTGCATTGCCTCGGGGTAGTTTAGGGGGCGGCGGGCGTGGGGATGGAGGCTCAGGGGTGGAGTGTCGGCGTGTGGGGTAGGGCTAGATGGATCGAACCTCGGTCGTGAGAGGTGTCATAATGAAAACCTTAATAGGTAAGCATGTAAATATGGCCGGTAATATGATGTGTAGAGGGTCGTAGTAGTGTAGAGCACTATCATCAAACGGGTTATAAATGAAAATCTTTAAGAAGCAAAGATGGCCCATATTATTGATTTTAGTGGTATATCTTAGTGAAACTCGATGGTAAGGGGTGGGTAGCGGCTATTAGTGGGTCTGTAGAGGTCACAGTGACTTGCTCACTATCATCATACGGTTACCAATGAAAACCTTAGAAAAGTAAAGATGGTCGATAGTATTGATATTAGTGGGCATATCTTAGTGAAAATTATTGGTAAGTGGTGGGTAGTGGTTATTAGTGGTCTGTAGAGGGTCGTAGTTGTGTAAACACTTCATCATAACAGGTTACAAATGAAAACCTTAAAAAGTAAAGATTGCCGATATTATGATTTTAGCGGGTATAGCTTAGTGAAATTGTTGGTAAGAGGTGGATAGGCGGCTATTAGTGGTCCGTAGAGTGTCATAGTGGTGTAAAACACTATCATCATACAGGTTACAAATGAAAAACTTAAAAAAGTAAAAATGGCCGAAAATATTGATTGTAGCGGATATAGCAGTTATTAGTGGTATGTAGAGGGTCATAGTGGCCTAAACACTATCATCACACAGGTCGCATGAATGATAATGGGCAAAGGCTGCTGGAGCATTGCACTAGAAATGACCTATGTATTACAAACTCCTTTTTTAAACAAAAGAGATGCACAAGGACACATGAAACATCCAAGATCCAGCCATTGGCATCAGATGAACCATACATCATTAACTCGAAGTTACCACAGTGCTGCTGTGATACAGATCATTCTTTGGTTGTTGCAATTGTTAGACTGAGACCAAAGAGAATCTACACAGCTAAACACAAGTCTAGCCTCAGGATTAATATTACTAACACTCACGATCCTGGAAAGTGCTTTGAATTTCAACAGCAACTTGAAGACGCTTTCAATGATACATCAGAAAATTGTAAAGTAAATGATACATGGAGTAAACTTAAGGAAACTATTTATAAAACAGCGGTAAGGGTCTACGGCACTGTGGATCATAAGAGGCAGGACTGGATTGCGGCAAACGCCAGATACTGCAGCCCTTTATTGATAAAAAGAAGATAGCTCTTTTAAGAAACAAGGAAAGACCAACGCGTAACACTCTGAGTGAGCTGAAGCAAGCGAATAAGGATGTACAAAAGGCTGCCTTGACTGGAGAAATCATCACTGATAAGAAACAGCAGATGGATAGATGGTCGAGCACTATTTAGAGCTTTACTCAAGTGAGACCAAGCTAGCGGATGATGCCTTCAACGCCATAGAGGCCCTGCCACCTCTTGACCACCTGGACACAATTCCCACTATAACAGAAGTTAAGTGTGTTATAAATGACTTGCATCTGGCAAGGCTCCAGGTAAGGATGGGATTCCATTAGAGGTATCACGAGTGGGCAAGACACACTCGCTCTACAGATCCACCAGCTAATAGAGCTATGCTGGTGAGAAGGACAAGTCCCACAGGATTTCAAAGATTCAAACATCATAACGCTGTACAAGAACAAGGGAGATCGGAGCGACTGTAACAACTATAGGGGTATCTCACTTCTGTGTATTGATGGGAAAGTATTTGCCAGAATTGTCCTGCGCAGACTTCAAGTCCTGGGAGATCAAGTCTACCCCGAATCACAGTGCGGCTTCCGTCAGAACCGTTGTCATGAAAATCACCGTGGTTTAACCAGTTGATGAAATATACGCAGTCTGATTAACGGCATGTTTTCAAGGCCACAATTGTTTTTTTAAACAAATACAGAAAAACAAGGTCATTTCGCCGACCAGCCGATCAAAGAGAATCTGATGTTGGGAGAATGCAGAAACACACTAGTTCGGGTTGGTTGTCAAAACAGGGTGAGACGACTCTTGCATTGATTAGGCTCAAGGGAGAGCATAAGATTATGGAAATCGTTGTGCCCCTTGAGAGTCTGGTGTGAATATCAAAGAAACGTCACGTGAGCAAATCAAGGCTCTGGACAAAAACATGATTGGGTGACACAGTGTAACTTGGACAGTTGATCTAGGCAGTCGTGTTTTGGCACTGCAGTTATGAATTGTAATAATGTCTACCGTGTGCGAATTAGGTGGATTTAATTGTACAGGGCCTTTCATGGCAAATGTAGATGTGATTTAAAAAACTGCGGTGTTGACAAAGGGTAGTTCCTATTGTATAATTAGTCCTAATTAATTTAGGCAGTAGCATGGTTAAACTAGCTAGAGTAGTGAAGTGATAATTAGCTCTGTTAGTTGAAAATAGAGTAGTGAATTGTTGATAAGCCTACTAGTTGAAAATTTGAGTAATGAGGGATAATTGGGATTTTCCCAGTTGGTGCTCCCTGGTGGGGGGGGTTCCGCATTCTGTTTTTTGTTTTTTTCTTTTTGTCTTGGCCTGATAAAAACCCAATGTGTTGAGTTCATCTGTCCCTGTCAGCAACCTATTTGCGACGGGCATACACGGTTTCCCCTCTTTTGCACTAAACGAAAGTGACAACTCGTCTCGTTTGAAAAAGGATACATTTTTATTCGGAGCAGATCATACAATAGCTCCCCGAGCGGAATACCACAACGGTATTAAACATCTTAGAATGTGATGACGATAAGAAATGAGAGGATGATATAATACTATAACCCTGAAGCTAAGGTAACTATTATAACTAATGTACTGTCTTTCACAACTACAAGTATCCCTAGCGGAAAACCGTCTGATCCCTACGCCGTCTCGGGCTCTGTCTGAGCTCGCTGAGCGTGGCGTGTTCAGCCACGAGCAATTCAGCTCAGCGTGCGATAGTTGTTTTACGTGCTGGGCACTGGGCTGTGTTGACCACAGTTACTTGTCCCTACCTCATGAACTGGGGTTTTCCCCGGGTTTTTGGGTAACACCACTCATTCGCACTGGTTGCCCTCCTTGAAACAAGTGTGTCCCGTTATCGCTATTTTAGCGTTGTGTCTCTCCTGTCTGGGCTCCTGTCCTATTACGTCACCTGTCCCCTGCTAAGCTCTATTTTAGCTCACTCAGAGCTCATAGCTTACTCTTAAGTCTTTGACAGTCCCTGACAGAGTTAGGTTCAATGTATTTTTCTGAGCAAAGCCGATGGCCCATGATCATCTAATAAGGATCAGTGACGGGGGGGCTATCACAAGCTGTTTATATATTTTACAGGTTCCCTCTGGTTGGATGAAGAACACAGAACTTTTGAAAAATCAGATCCCAGATAATTGTTGGTGCAGGAAGATTGGCCAGCAATTTTCTCAAGGGGGCCTATGCTAGAAGAATTTGATAAGCATTGCTGGTGGGTAAATGTAAAAGTATCCCACAGGATAAATATAGAACATTACTAAGAAGATTGTACACTACCTGTAGACCGCAACATAGTAATGGTTTTGATTTCATAGCATTCGTGAACACACAAGTGGTGATGGATGTTCACTTATTACTAGATCAGTGGGGACTGATGTTCACATTTGATGAAACCCAAACATTGAAGTTTGGGTTGTTCCCAGTATCAAGGAAATCATAACTTTAAGACAATATCTAGAAAATAAAGACATCTATTTTAGACTAGATACAATGACTGTTTTAAGAGTGAAAAATGTAGAAATTTCGCAAGAAGAAAAACTCATGTTCATGGGGCTGTGTTCCATTTTTTTTTCACTGCGCAGGAATTGTGAGGTTTCAGTTTCTATAAACTATTAGGAACATTATTTTTTAGAACAAAAAAATTATCGTTCCGGGCTGTAGATTTGAATGGGAATCAGATCCCATGGTTATCAGAGCTCCTGGAGGAGGACATGTCTGGAGGGAAGGACACGGCATTTTTTTAGGTCCAATGTGCTGATTCTTGTGATGTCGTGTAATCCTTGCCATGATGAGTGGACTCTAATCATGAACTTTGTAGTCTGACCTCTACATTTACATTAGAATACACAACACCCATTTTCCTCGCATACACGTCTCACATACGTTACACTTTTCTTTTAAAAATTAATCTTTTTTAATTTTTTGAAGCAAGAGTTGTTGAATATGTTGTGTTGGGGAAGTATGAGAGGAGGCATAGTACGACAGTGAGAGAGAGAGATAGGGAAAGGTGTCCATGAACCGAATGAGTGTGTTTACGGAAGCTGGTGGATTCTCCAAAATATTGGAAAGGGGTAAAATTATGTTAGTGTTGACTCCCCTCACTCCAGGGACGACACTTTAAAGTAAGACACGACACCGGGCTACCATTGATATGATATTCTCATTGCGACAGATGCAAGACAAATGCCGGGAACAGAAATCAGCCACTGTTTATTGCCTTCATCGACCTCACAAAGGCATTCGATTTGGTCATCGTGAGGGTCTGTTCAAAGCACTAAAGAAGATTGGCTGTCCACAAACTCTTCTGTCCATTGTGGAATCGTTCCACACAGGCATGAAGGGCATAATCAAGTTTGATAGCTCAACTTCAGAAGAGTTTGAAATCAAGAGTGGAGTTAATCAAGGTTGTGTACCTAGCCCCCACCCTTTTGGGATATACTTTTCACTTCTACTGAAATATGCCTTTCGTGATCAGGATGACGGTATATACATTCACTCACGCTCAGATGGTGGCCTCTATAATGCTCAGAGATTGAAGGCCAAGACCAAAATTAGCAGGGTACTAATCAGAGAGTTGCTTTTTGCGGATGATGCTGCGATTACGACCCACTCTGAGGAAGAATTACAACATCTACTATCTGCATTCTCCAATGCTTGTTCTGAATTTGGTTTAACAATTAACAAAAAGAAGACACAGATTATGTCACAAGGTGCACATGGTGTACCATCAATCTTTATTGACGACGCCGAACTGGAGATAGTAGACCATTTTACATATCTAGGATCAGAGGTAAATAGCAAATTATCCCTCGATCAGGAAATCAACATCAGGATTGGCAAGGCAGCAACAACAATGAACATGTTAGCAAAAAGAGTCTGGGAGAACAGGAAGCTTACTGCCAAAACAAAAGTCCTCGTCTACCAAGCCTGTGTCCTTAGTACTCTTCTTTATGGCAGTGAAACCTGGACAACTTACTCACGCCAAGAGAAACGTTTAAACAGCTTTCATATGCGGTGTCTGCGAAGAATACTTGGTATTAAGTGGCAAGACAAAATCACAAATACTGAAGTATTGGAAAGATCAGGTTGTGTGACGGTGTATTCCATGCTCAGTCTTCGTAGACTTAGATGGATAGGACACGTTAGGAGGATGGATGATGGTAGAATACCAAAGGACATCTTTTTGGTGAATTACAGACGGGTAGGAGATCTCAGGGTCGGCCTCTACTACGATACAAAGATGTGTGTAAGCGGGACATGATTGATACAGGCATTGATAATGCACATTGGGAGCACGTCGCCGCTGAACGTGTTGCATGGAGGGCAACTATCAGAAATGGAATAAAGACAAAGGAGAAAATGATTGCAGATAAAGCACACACAGAGCGTGAGAGACGTAAGATGGTGCAAAATGGTGGAAATGACCATGTTTTCACATGCACCTACTGTGGGCCCAAACTTTTACCCGCCCCCCCAAGAATTTGGC
>JACEFZ010003304.1:0-12500 GCA_014155875.1 Cepaea nemoralis
TTAGGGACTGGAAGCGTGGGCAATGAGCAGACAAGATGAAAAAAACATCAGTGAAGATGTGGTGAAAATATACATACCATGCCCAGATAGAACAACAAATTACCAAGTCCCACTAGAAACAAAGGAAAAAACAGTATCTACAACATACTCTTTTCCACTCTTAATGTTTAAGTTTGAGCGAAATATGTCCTTTTGCAGCGTGTGACATGAGGAAATGTGTCCTTTAAAATCACCTTGAATATATATCTTCATATATAAATATGCTATGAACACCTATTTTGAAGCCGCAAATTTGACTTCAGACATTATACTAATTGTTGCATGAGACATGAACGCGAAGGATGAACTACGTGGGCACCCGTTAATGAATGTTTGTTGTTTATTAGTAGTTGTTTTATTCGTTTTTCTTGTTTCCGATCGGTACAGCAGTATTGATTTCACCTTAAAGCTAAATATGCATATACTATGCAGAATGCTTCTGCTAAATATGTTCACAGGAACTGACATTAACATACTTATAAGCTTTTCTCACGCCGGTAGATCTCCGTTTTTTCGTCGATTTATTAAATATTTCTAGTCAAATGTCTTCATTTAATTTCTGTAATAAAATGTCTTCCTCTAATTTAACTTGTGAACTGCCTTCATATAATTTATGTAATCAACAGACACTGCGCAGGATCTGCAATATTTAGTAGAGGCGGTTGTTGCACCCGGTGAACAACTAGGGTTAGAATTAAATTATAAAACGACACGGGTTATGATTGTCACTATGAAGAACGAAATACCACGATGTAATATACATGTAAATGGGAATATTCTGAAACAAGTGAGTAGATAGATACAAGTATCTCGGAACATTCATAACAACTGCTGGGAGATGCCTTGAGGAGATTAGAACAAGAATCGCCACGGCGAAAGTAGCCTTTAGCAAGATGAAAAACATTCTGACCAATAAAAAGATGTCAATTGAAACGAGAAAAAGAGTGTTGAGGGGATACATAGAGCCTGTTCTTGTGTATGGATGTGAAATTTGGACAACGAACAGTCAAGCTGAAAAGCAGCTGATGGCTGCAGAAATGTGGTTTCTGAGGAGAATGCAAAGAATACCATGGACAGACAGAAAAACCAATGACCAAGTACTACAGGAGACAAATGAACAACGTAAACTGATTAGAGAAATTAGACGTAGACAGTCAAAATTTTTTTTTTGACATGTTATGAGAAGAAATGGATTGGAGAACTTAGTGACAACTGGGAAGATCGAAGGGAACAGACCAAGAAGAAGACCGAGAGGAAAATACCTGGATGGCTTGGCCACATGGCATGGACGAGACAGGAACACTGAGCTGATCCACGACACTGGTGATCGAGTGAAATGGCGAGACATGCCCGCCCACGCTTTCCGGCATGGCACATGATTGATTGATTGAATGATACCATTTAGCTCCGTTACACACTCGACCACTGTCACACTACCCCACCACACAGTAGGATCGACCCTGCCGCATGGTCGGGGACCCACTAGAAACCCCAGTTACACCTTGGTGATATCCCACTATGACCAACTACACACCCCCTGTGACAACTAGGTACACCCATACGTGGCTAAGTAGTAACCTTACCAACGAAAAAGCATTGAGATTCGAACTCGACGCCGCCAAATGAGGGGGTCTATGGTACCAACTTAACCCATTAGACACCCCACTTACACACTGGCGATACCCCGACACACTCTACCGAATTGGTTATCGCACCATCTGCAATGCGACTGTGGTACCAACTAGCCCCGTGTCTCAATTCATTTATCATTGTTTACATATACCGATGAGCTGATTAAAAACGCCACCTAACGCCGACAGGTGTAATTTACAAACCACATTATTTCTGGGACGGACAATATCGACTTTTTGCTCACAGATGTTCGCCGATCTTACCAAAGATACAAATACATCAACCCGTATCAGCCTGAGCACACCAATCGATTATGCAAGCGTCTATACAAAACGGGAAGTAATTAATGCATTACACCGGCTGACATATTCTGAATAAATTAGCAAACCTGGCGCCAGAGTTCAATTGATCTTGTTAACCCCGATGCTCTGATTAAAAACAACACCTGACACTTAAAAAACGAGGCAGGAGCTGGAAGGCATGAGGCAGGCCACAACCCACCCACCACGAGACATGAGACATAGACGAGACATGAGACTAGAATGAGACATGGCTCATAACGCATGTCTCAATATGAGGTATTTTATGTCTCATTCCGAGGGATAACCTCCCTATATACTACTTGCGGGTCATTCGGGATGCACCAGAGACACCCCAGTAGTGTGTATGCGTTACATCCTTGGTCTGCCGACTGTTGCTGGTAGGCACAAGGTGATGCAGGCGAAGGCATACCTCAGAGTAGCTGCAGACACAGATCACACGTTGCATGAGGCGCTGGACGAAGTTAAGGGTCAGAGACTGATAAGAGGGAAATCATGGATGGTTCAGGCGGAGGATACGATCAGACAGGTGTGCATCTTGGAGAACATTAGGCGAGGAGAGGAGTGGGTCAGAGTGCCAGCGGAGCAGTCAGACTTGTGCAGAGTTATAATCACATTAAGCCGGGAGTGCAGGGAGTGGCCAGCAGGGGCCACGGAAGTGGAAATCCAGCAACTAATTCAGGATAATGCTCGCCCGGGTGATGTGATAATCTACACAGATGGTTCGGTGTTGAGAGGTAGGAGAAGTGCCTGGGGATTCTTAGCAAAAGACGTTTGGTGCAGGAGAGCCTGGCATATGATGAAACAGCATCTAGCTTAAGAATGGAGGTGGAGGCGGTCAGACCAGCATTCCGTTGGATGGAGAATACGACACATACACACATTGTGATTGTAACTGATTCAGAAAGCATGCTGAAGAGGGTGGGGACAGGCAGGCTTCGTACAGAGTGGCTTGCTTCGCTTCGGAGGTCACGGGTAGCAAGCATCAACTGGATCTTATCTCCGGGGCATGCCGGTGTGCTGGGGAATGAATAGGCGGACAGATTGGCTGGCTCGGCTAAACTTGGTGGAGTATTGATGCATGACAAGGCAGACGTGATTGCGGCCTTGTGGGAGCACGTGTACACCTCGGAGAAGCAAATGGATCACCATAATCTGGTAAGAATGAGGCAGCGAGGTGTGACGAGGGGATCTGGCCGACGCTCGACGTTCAGAGGAAAGGGGAGACGGACATATAATCAGATTGCTACTGGAACTATTAGTGTTGGAACTCTTCGCTGGCTGCTGAGGATGGGAACGGAGCGCTTATGGGAATGCCCGAATGCTGTGATGTAGGTTCCTCAATCAATCAATCAATCAATCTATCAATCAATCTCATGATAAAGCACTCATCCTTGCTTTGCTATCTCATATCAAGTGGATCATGTATAGTCCGATCAATCACAATCCTTGTTACATAGTATCACCCAGGTTTACTATGATCGATGGTGGGCTTGGAACACTGCTCTGTGTGTCTGTGTGGCATAACGCTAACCACCATTATTCAGTTTACAAGACTGCACGCAAAAGAGAGGAGAAAATATATAACAATTAACTACAGGAGCAAACTGAAACCAGAACTGCTAAATTAACATCACATCAAACTGAAACTTGAACAATTGACAGCAGATGACGTCAATTCTAAGAAACATTTCATCAGCCCAAGCTCAGGAGACCATTGGACAAAACAGACATGTGACACCGCCTCAATTTAAAAACCCGCGTAGAATATGTTAATAGCGCACTCTTCCTAAAACATGCCTGATGAACAGACGTGAAAGATAGTGTGACCAAATTTTCAAATAAGAACGGCAGAATGTCTGGATCCCAGGTGAGCTTGTTAGTCCTTAGATTGAACTGATGACCAGATGTATCAAAGGCCTAAGAATGGTATCCCGTGTTTGTAATGTCAATTGAAATATATTATTATAAATTAAAACCTCTGAAGTGACAAATGTTTGACTGTTCCATTCTGCCGACGCAAAGCCGATTCCCGGGCAACTGACAATCTACTACTCTCTTCGAATACTGCAATCTCTGATTTTCTTAAAGATAATTATTAACTTTAAGAAGTGCATAATAATACTACATTCTATTCTAGACAACTGTACGAAGTGATGATTCTAAAGCAATCTTGTGCATTTCAGCAGAAACACTGTTAAAAATGCTATCACAATCTACAGCTAAAATGACAGTTCGTGTACTAGAATGAGTGCCTTGTTCTAAAACAGACTTATCTATGCCTATTTACAATCTAGAAAGCTGAAAGAGAAATCAAATTTTTCCTTTCTGCTTCATCTATTGAATAAATAGGGTTTGATGGAATAAATATTTATATTTATGTCACAATTTAATTAGATAAGGGCACTTATGAACTGCATTACATCAGCAAAGTTGTGCTTCGCGGAACTCCACCACCAGAAGTTGACTTAACTCATTACTCAACACAACTTAACAAACACAACCACCCACAACTCAACACTCAACACCACAACAACAACAGATAATGGGAGAGGAGTTATTATACACAGAAGAAGAAGAAGTTGGTTAATTGGGAAAACACAGAGAATTATTTATACACACTACAAGCACAATTAAGTGATAGAAATGTTATAAATGTATGTCATTTATTTACATGCATCTTGACACTTCCTCACTCTTGTCACTGTCTTACTGTTCACGTCTCACTGACCCCAGGTCCAATGAGAACTTACATACAGCAGGAACCAACTGAGACAAGGCGTACACAGTGTGATAAACTCTGACCACCCCAAATTAACCCAACACTAGATTAGAGAAAAGGGATGGGGAGGGGAACTAGTTCGTACTTCAGGAATTTAGGTTTTTTTCCTACCTACTTTTAGAATATTGTATTGGGAAGATTGTATATGTTTATGTGAATCTTACACAGTGAAATCTTGGTGGCAACCCAGTTGGCAACCCACAACCAACCAGCTGGCAACCAACTGACCAACCAACCAAACCACACCCTAGAGAGAGAAAGAGATGACCCATACTTGAGATGGAAGAAGACTTGGTCATGGGCAGAACTGGCGTGGATCCATCAGTCAATGGACCCAGGCTTATCCAAATCTCCCATCACAAGGGTACCTTTCTTTTAGGAACACACAACCCTCAGTTTCAGGAACGGATACATAAATGTTGATTTCACTATCACCACACTTAACATGTACAACATTCAACTGTTTACCATGTTTTCACACTTGTTGACATCATGTATATTGATGCTTATTTATTGATGGTTTGTAATATTGGTCCTATATGCATGTTTCTAATTTATCTTGTGTACACCACAATAGAAATGTACATGACAGGCCAGAAGACACAGGCCCATTCAATAAATAATTAACTGTCACTGATCTTAAGTTGATTATTGGTTCAACCTATCTGTGATTCTCCATCTTATGTGTGTACACTAAGTTATCCAAATCTATTGTGATTGGTTATGTGTTTAATTGTTTAAAACAAATTAACTCATGAAGGAATATGTAATTGGGAGAGACTCAAGGTCTATCAACTGCTCAACATCCATGCTTTTCTTAAAATAAATCAGGCTGAGAGAATTCTCCAGACTTTCCTCAAATTTGATAAACAAAAAGGGGGGCTCAAGAGCTATAAGAATCCTTGGAGAAGGGGCAGAATCCCAGTTGGTATTTATTATTTTCAGCCATAATCTATATCTCCTAGACAAAATTAAATAAGACGAGGCCTGCAGATAACTCGAGGGTCATATTCTGGGGTTATTGAAGACAGAAGAGGATGGGGCCCAACTTCTTTGATTAAAAATGGGGCATGCACCAAAGTGATTTCCCACTCTCTTCAAAAATATATGACAGTCGGATAGCTATCCTTTTCACTTCTGTGTTATAGTGGACAGAAACAGTGATACAGCGAATCATTTGACTCCTCTTTTCCACATGACGCATATGTAAGATAATATTGCTACTCCTCACTCAACCTTCTCCCACTTCTTCCTTTTTCTGTTTACTATTACACGTATACCGGTCTCCGTGGCTAAGGCAGGGATGGATTAACCATTAGGCAAACAAGGCACGTGCCTAGGGCACCAAGCATTTGGGGGGCACCACAAGTCCTCAAGAAAAATGTGTATATTGTCCGGGTAGCGTAATTGCATGGCATAAGCAAATCGCAAATGTAATATTGAATCGCACATTATTTAACCTTGGTCCCACAACCCGGGGGTAAAATACCCCCCACCCAGTTTTATTTTGCTATTTTTTGTTATTTTTCTTCAAGGTTTTTTGTGCTATTTTTTGACTTTTCTGGGATATGTTTGTGCTACGTAACGCACTAATGCGTAGCGACAAATTCACTTCCGTTTTGGTCTGCTAGTGAAAACAATTGTGAATTGTGCTAATTTGTGGACGTGTCATTGAATGACTGTACATTCACAGCTAATATGTCTGGGTGCTACAAGGGCATGCAGAAAAAAATTCTAGAAGAAAATGAGTTTGCTATATACATACCCTGTGCTGCCCATTCACTAAATCTGGTAGGCAGAAGTGCCGTTGACTCTTGTTTAGAGGCAGTAAACTTCTTCCATACAGTGCAACTGATCTATACTTTTTTCTCAGCTTCAATCAAAAGATGGAAGATTCTGAAAGGATGCCTTGTGAATGAAAAGCTGGTAAAGTCCCTTTCCGATACTAGATGGGAAGCACATGCTGTTGCAACTGAAGCCATTCTAATGTCTCATCCTCAGATTATAGAAGCGTTAGAATGTTTACAAGAAGACCAGTCACAGAAGGGGGACACCAGAAGAGAAGCAGAAAACACTGCAAAGAAGATGCAAGAATTAGAATTTGCTTTCATACTTGACTTTTGGGAAGAAGTGTTACAACATTTTCACAGGGTCAGTCAAGCTCTACAAAATGAGCACGTGAACTTGAAAACGTGTGCTGATTTGTATTCTTCACTAGCAGATCACTTGCATGAATCTAGGAATGAATTTGAAAGATGTGAAGAAGCTGCAAAAGAAATAACACCAGGTGTGGATTATAAGTCAACTTTGACCCGTAATCGTAAACGAAAGGCAGTGGTCATTAATGGTGATGCCCCTGAGGTATCTCAGAATGCCAGAGACAAATTTCGTATATCTTCTTTCTACACCATTGTTGACAAACTTGAGACAGAGATGAGTAGACGAGGACAGGTATATAATGATCTAGCAGTTCGATTTTCTTGTTTGGTCGATGTACCACAAACATCTCAGTGTTGTGAAGGACTAATAAATGCTTATCCTGAAGATCTGAACAATAATTTATATACTGAACTACATCAGTTCCACTCATATAATCGCCACAAGTTTCGTGCATCAAAATCTGACAACAACACGTTCAGTCATGTAGAACTCTACAAAGTAATAGTTAGAGACAACATCGAGTGTGCTTTTCCAAATGTAGAAATCGCTTTGCGCATATTTTTAACATTAATGGTTACGAACTGTTCAACTGAGCGCTCTTTTTCTCAGTTGAAACGTACAAAAAATCCAAGTAGATCGACAATGAAACAAGAAAGGCTTGATTCCTTATCTTTGATGATGTACTCAAAAACTTGGCCAGAGATAAATCTAGAAAAAAGAACTTTAAAATGTAAATGTGTGCTCTCTCTCAGACTTTCTTATCTATCAAAAAAATTACAGTATTTTTGTCTACTATTATTACAAAATTAATTAACTATTAATTTTAATACAGAAATACCTTATTGTAGGTTTTATATGAGTGATAATAGTACAAACATATGTGTTTACATTTCACAACTGTTTTTCTTTGTTAGTTTTTTGCATAATATTGAACATACCAGCAGTCAGTGGAGGATCTGGGGCCCGGGGCAGTAGGGGACACCCATGTGGGTTTGTGCCTAGGGCACCAAGATGGCTTAATCCGGCCCTGGGCTAAGGGCTTGCGAACGCGGTTTGTGAGCCCGTATACCCGGGTTCAAAACACAGCGGTGCTGGTCTTTTCGAGAAAGGTATAAGAGCCGGTCGTTCAGAAAGCAATGGCAAACTACTGAACGTAAAATTTGCCCAGGAATCACGAACAGTGAAAATGCTGGGGTTGACTGCTACGTCCTGTGAAGGACATGCAACTTAATTTTTTTATTAGACTTATATTATATCGCGTGTGGTTTAATACACACACTAGCCGCTTGTTAAAGTTGCAGAAGCAATAATGATTAATCTACACAAGCCAGTTTTGTGCAAACAGAAAGACATGTTAGTCAGTTTAAAATTCCCGTGGTAGACAATTGACATTACTGTGTGAACATGTGTATATTTCAGCTTGAAGTATTTATCTAGTTATGTTACTTTACGTTGTGTCAATTCTGCAGTGTGTACCTGACGAGATGCAGCGAAATATGCCGGCCATAAATCTTGCAATCTATATTTTGTATTTCGTTATTCAAATACTATTACATTATCATTACTACCTTAATTATGTGCACTGCATCATTCACCTTTGCTGAAAGCACCTTGGCCCACCTAAATTGTTAACAACTTACATATTGTGGAAACATCCATTACTACAGTGGTTCTAAACCTTTTTTGGCCCATACACTCCTTCACCATATGTTCAGAATGTCATTCCCCCTTTCATATTTCCTCCCTATAAATCACCCCCCCCCCCCATCCACCCCCACACAGTATATGTAAAATGGAAGCTAAATTTAATAACACATACTAGAACATGTCTAGACGTCTACATAAAACGTGATTTGCGGGTCTACTTACGTTATAAAACGAATTTCAGAAGGGCCAGAAGTACAGAACCGTAAAGTACGGAGGGAAAAGCAATATCAAGTAATCGGTTCTTGTATTAACGCGATCTTGAAATAATCTTAATTCCCCCCCCCCCTCCCCGGAAAAAATAAAATTCCCCGGTTGAGAACCATTGCATTACTAGATCACACTCCGTCAGAATTCCCCCGCTGTTCATGGCTATGGCCTCAGTAGTCTCACGGACCCTAGGCTTGCTTCATTCTGTGCAATCCTCGTCTTTCACCTGGGTCGAGACTACTATGTCTTTATGGCGACCCTGTTTTGTCTGTTCAATTGCTCGCATTTTGTGCCGTGTTCACGTGACTGCTGGTTGGTGGTGTCTAGCCACACCGACGTGTTGTGTTCCCATCGACCTTTTTGCATTGTCCTTAACTTAGTAAGTCTTAACTATACCCCTACAGTATTACTCGTTTACATGTCTACACCTTCACAACTGACTCACTCACACACTCACAGAGTCACGCAGTCACTCACTCTATCTCACATGTCATACCTCCAGACCACTCCACGACAAATGTCTTACCTCCAGACCACTCCACGACAAATGTCTTACCTCCAGACTACGCTACGACAAATGTCATACCCCAGACCACACCATGACAAATGCCATAACTCCAGACCACTCCACGACAATTGTCATACCTCCAGACCACTCTATCACAAATACCATGCCTCCAGACCACTCCACAACGAATACCATACCTGTAGACCACACCACGACAAATGTCACACCTCTACACCACTCTATCACACATACCAACCTCTGGACCACTCTATCACACATGTCATACCCCCAGACCACTCTATCACAAATGTCATACTTCCAGACCACTCCACAACACATGTCTTACCTCTAGACCACTCCACGACAAATGTCATACCCTCAGACCCCTCCGCGACAAATGCCATATCTCTAGACCACTCCATGACAAATTTCATACCTCCAGACCACTCCACGACAAATGCCAAACCCCCAGACCACTCTATCACAAATATCATACCTCCAGACCATTCCACAACAAATACCATACCTGTAGACCACTCCACGACACATGCCATACCTCCAGACCAATCCACGACAAATGCCACACCTCCAGACCACTCTATCCCAAATCGCATACTTCCAGACCACTCTATAACACATACCATACCTCCAGACCACTCTATCACACATGCCACATCTCCAGACCACTCTATCACACATATAATACCTCCAGACCACTCTATCACTCATGTCACACCTCCATGCCACTTCACAAATGTCACACCTCCATACCACTCTATTACACATGTCATACCTCCAGACCACTCTATCACAAATGTCATGCCTCCAGACCACTCTATCATACATGCCACACCTCCAGATCATTCTATCACACATGTCATACCTCCAGACCACACCACGACAAATGACACACCTCCAGACCACTCTTCACAAACGTCATATCTCCAGACCACTCTATCACAAATGTCATACCTCCAGACAACTCCATCACAAATGTCACATCTCCAGACCATTTTATCACAAATGCCACACCTGCCTACTACTGAACGAGAAATGCCACACCTCCAGACCACTCTACGACTAATGCCACACCCTTAGAACACTCTATCACAAATGTCATACCCCCACACCACTCTATCACACATGTCATGCCTCCAGACCACTCCACGACAAATGTCATACCTCCAGACCACTCCACGACAAATGCCACACCTCCTGGCCACTCTATCACAAATGTCATACCTCCAGACCACTCTATCACAAATGTCATACCTCCAGACCACTCTATCACAAATGTCATACCTCCAGGCCACTCTATCACAAATGCCATACCCCCAGATCACTCTATCACAAATGTCATACCCCCAGACCACTCTATCACAAATGTCATACCTCCAGGCCACTCTATCACAAATGCCATACCCCCAGACCACTCTATCACAAATGTCATACCCCCAGATCACTCCACGACAAATGCCACACCTCCACACCAACGACCCAATGCCCAACTCCACATCTCACTCCCCCCTAACCCAGGAACATACAACGAGTCAGCTCAAGCGACACTTGTTGCATGAAAGATCCACAAAAATATGCCAACAACCAGACGTACCTAGACCTGGACAAACACAATCTTGAGCCAATCATGTACCAAGGATCTGTGGTTCCCCCCCAACGCTCGTGTGAAGCAGACAAGTTTTGGGCTCTATTTATTCACGTGATTGATGCTGGAAACATTCTTATACATGATGTTTCTATTCTCTTCTTTTTCTTGTCCCTGTGTCCAATCTGTCTGCGTCGACCTTTGACATTGATGTAAGTTTCTGACAACCAATCAGCGATCATTAATCGTTGTCTTGATAAATTCATCAACTCACTGGGCTGACTGCCCGACTCGCTGTTTAATACACAAGCAGAAACATGGACAGAGACGGACAGAACACATACTGACAGACAAAAAGACATAAATATAGAAAGTAGACAGACAGACAGACTGGCTGATTGATAAATAGACAGACAGACCGACCAGAAAACCGACCGATCGATCGATCAGTCGGTATAGTTGAGTTGAGTTGTTGAGTTGAGCTGAGTTCAGAGCTGACATGACTGCACTCAGGACATTCCTATACGTGCTCCGTCCCATCATTCAACAGCCAGCGAAGAGTCACACTACTAATCATTCCCACCGCTATCTGATTGAACGTTTCCTGGTCTTCCCTCTCAGTATAGAAAAATTGGTAGCTAGGTAGGTAGTTAGGTATCTGGTAAAGTTAGGTAGGTAGGTAAGTAGGTAGGTAGGATGATAGGTAGGTAGGTAGGTAGGTAGGTAAGTAGGTAGGTAGGTAGGTAGGTAGGTAGGCAGGCAGGCAGACAGACAGACAGACAGACAGACAGAAAGAAAGAAAGAAAGAAAGAAAGAAAGAAAGAAAGAAAGAAAGAAAGAAAGAAAGAAAGAAAGAAAGTATAGCAATAAACTGTCAACAACAAAAGAAACTGTCATGTATTGCCAATAGAGTACCTTGCGGTGTAAGTTGCATTGTCTTGAGCCTGAGAAATTAAGACCGCCTGGCTAGTGCAGTCGCCGCGAATTGTGCAGGTTAGGGTTTTTCTTTTTGCCCCCGACAGAAAAAATTCCACATCTTACCGAGGATTCAATACCGGATCTCCCGAAAGAGAATCCGGCGTTGTAGCCACTCGGCCAGCCGCAATATCTACACTAAAACAGTATAGGACCCTATCATATGCTTTAAAGACGGATGAGACCAATGGTGCCTGAACTATATTTGTATAGATCTATTGGCAGTGTGGTCAATATATCACGTGCCGCCTTTACTCCCCACACATATCCCTGTACCCATGTAGGCGGGGGTCGACCTAGTAGCCCAGCTCAGTTTCAAAATCCGCCTAGATGGTTTCAACCTCATGACCATAGGAGCCATTAGATGAGCGTCTGGCCACAAAACCACGCCCACTCCCGTAATAGCCCCACTGTATCATAATATTGATTGAAGGCTAAATTTCTACTCTCTACATGTTCTATTCAGGAACAATTACTGAGTCAATCGATGACGCTTCGGAGCGGCCACGACGTAATACAGCGTGACGGCGACTGATATGGAATGGCTCGATGAAAGAGGATCTAGAA